>WNLI01189189.1:0-13384 GCA_025802215.1 Wirenia argentea | reverse complement strand
TTACTTCCACAATTTTAGTAATTTATAAAAATAGACTAGTGGTAATAAAACTTACATGTGTCTTCTTTATGAAAATACATAATATGTTAATATTGACCCATTATTCATGATTTTATTAAAGGATAAAAAAGGTTCATTACTTCCTGGCAACCCTGTATTATCTCCCGCATTTTGGTTTCATCAAAGTAAAACAATCATCTTTGTAGCCGAATAATTTCACAATATAAAAATTCACACCCTATATCACTGGACATAATAGAGGTTTTGCTGTACATAAGTGTATATAATGTGTAAATAATGTGTAAATAATATACAATGATTGTAGTGGGTACAGTACTAGAATATTGCACAGTAAAATCTGATCATAATTTGTATAATTTTGCAACAAAATTGCACGAATATCCTTCATGCTAGCCGTTTACAATGGTGGAATTAAAACAAAATCAAACGTACCAATTTTGGACATCTTTGGTGACTTAGCAAAGTGAGAACACAATTGGAATTTACCAACTCTATTCCCTGGTAGATATGGCAGTTCATTCACAAACAATTAATTGCCGTCTTATTTTGTTGATAAAACAAGTTTGGTCAAAATATATTTTCTTACGTTTCTACATCAACTAAGAAGCTACATAGTGTAGTTTTTGCTGCCTATAATTGTAAGTGGAAACTAGAAACATAAAAGCAGTATATAATACGGTAATATACTCTAGTATCTGTAAAAGATTATCCTGTTCCTTTCTCTTTACGAAAAGTGGTAATTTGTTTTAAATTTGAAGTAGTTTTAACAAATCACTGATTTCCAAATGGTACATATATCACATTAATTGCAAGGACAGAATACCCTTATTGAATGATATTCATATCTATATAAGATACATACCCCACTCATGGTCAAAATATAGTGAATAGTGAAACGAAACTGTGAATATAACTCAAAAGAAATTAATTATACAATCCAGTGCATGTTGAACAGAAACAAAATACTGTAAAAGTCTATTGCAAGTCTATTATACCAACATATTGTAACCAGAAACACATTTCATTTATTACCACCTAATGTAGACACAATATTCACATAATCTCGATAACAATGTCAATTACATTTTTCATGATTTTCAAGATTTTTTTTCAGTACCCTATTGTCAATAGCTTCTTTCCTATGTTTAGCAATATAAGGAAGAAATCCATATTGCTTGATAGTAAACACAAATTAATTTAATTTCAATGAAAAAATCAAAGTCTGCAACGGGACCCAAACCCGCAACCTTCTGTTTACCGGACAGAATCCTGTTCCAATTGAGCTATAGGCCTACAGGCTGTATAGCTCGATTCGTAAAGCATTCGGTCCCGCAAACAGAAGGTTGCGGGTTCGGGTCCCATTGCAGGCTTCGATTTTTTCATTGAAATTAAATTAACCTATGTTTAGCATCATTTTGATACATTTATTTCCTTTTGCCACATGTATTTTCCATACTTGGTAGTTAAATCCTACATTTATGCCGTGATCATTTTCAGAATTCCATGTACCATAAATTACTTGAATTCCACTTTAATTTTGTAGATGCATTCAAATTATTCCATGATTTCAAAATTTCGTAACACTAATCGTAACACTTTCCCAATTACATGATTTCGTAACTATAATAATTACAACGCTTTTTTCAATTGCAAGATTTTGTTACTCCTAATTTCATGTCATCATAATTGCCAAATTTCACGTGTTCATCACTTCTCCTAATTTCCCAGATAATAATTTCACACTACCAGACAATTCCAATTTTCTTACAATCCTTTCTAACAACGATAAAACAATATCTCCAGTCTTTCGAAAGTTCGGGAATTTGATATGATTATATTGTAGCGCACTCTGACTACAGATTATGCATTTCTTATATTTACATACAAAATTGGTCCGGTCAGGAATAGCTTCCATGTTGTCTGGCTGATGCAGTTTTATGTTTGTTTTTAATGATGACATAGTTGCATCAACAATAACTCTCCAATATTCATTTGAATTTATTATTGTAAATGCCACACCCTGCATGTCGCTTCACGGAATCATTTTAAACCACCAAGTAGGCTATGTGATCGTGATGATGTCAGTCTTTGGGTCATGTAAACATGCATTGGTCGGGACATCTCGGTTGCCACCTACACTAAAACTACCTTATATCGCTGCAATGAATCTTTTTTGTTTACATTTCAAGTACATATTATGTGATGATCCCATCTTTTATTGTATGCTTTTGGTTTGGTAAATATTGGTGGAATTGGCAATCGCTCTCCCATACCTTCGTGCCATCTCCGTAGACGAATGGCTGCGTTATAACGTCACTTTTAAGGTCGGGTATTATCATTATAGCTTCCAAAGTTACCTGTGAAATCTCATTGAAAAAAATTGGTAGTCTGCAGAAAAAATCACCTCGTATAAAGTTGAGTTTTATCTCTCTAAACAGTCACTGTCGCAATAGTACATTCGAACGCACTGCTAACGTTGTATTTTATATTGTACAAACATTGGTCGTGTAGGGTAGGAATTTCCATCTCTCAAAGTTACTTGTGAAATCTCATTAGAAAAGTCATTCTCTGCTAAAAGATCACCTCATATAAAGTTGCCTTATATCGGCTGAAGTTGTCAGTCACTATGTCGCAATAGTACATTGAAATGCTCTGCTAAAGTTGTTTTTATGTCGTACAAACATTGGTCGTGTAGGGTAGGAATTATCCATATCTCAGAGTTATATGTGAAATCTCATTAGAAAAAAGTCATTCTCTACTAAAAGATCACCTCATATAAAGTTGCCTTTTATCGGCTGAAGTTGTCAGTCACTATGTCGCAATAGTACATTCGAATGCTCTGCTAACGTTTTATGTTGTATAAACATTGGTCGTGTAGGGTAGGAATTTCCATCTCTCAAAGTTACTTGTGAAATCTCATTAGAAAAGTCATTCTCTACTAAAAGATCACCTCATATAAAATTGCCTTTTATCGGCTGAAGTTGTCAGTCACTATGTCGCAATAGTACATTGAAATGCTCTGCTAAAGTTGTTTTTATGTTGTACACACATTGGTCAGGTAGGAATTATCTATCCTTTAGCTCCCAAAGTTACAGTGAAATCTCATTAGAAAAAAGTTTTTCTCTGCTAAAAGATCACCTCGTATAATGTTGCCTTTTTATCGCCCGACCCAGTCACTATGTATTTATCGTCCGATGAAATATCGCAGCTCAGCACAGATGATGACTCCTTCGACTGAAAATAAAAGTAATCATCGGTTAATTATGTAGGATATTTGGGACAAGAACATTTCAAGGCAACGTTCTATTAAAGACTTAAATTGAAAAATTTATGTGGCTATAATCAAACACGTGATAAATTGGGATGAGGCCACGATTCACGACAGACACAGTAACAACAGATCGTGATGGATTAAACAATCAATAAGGATACGGCGGCGCAGGGATACAGGATACTACTGTCATCAACAGAGACGAGGGGGCCTACCAGCTGTCACATACTTGGACTATCGTCATTGCGTCAATTTTTGGTGGAATGACTAAATCCTGATGAAATCTGCTGACCCAAAATCATTTGTTTTTCCATTGCCCATTGCTCGTACTAATTATAGCGAGAACCAAGCAAGATAATTTACCCTATTAACAAATGATAAATGTCATCGCATGGAAACATACTTGTCCAAGGAACACCACAAAAATATTCCATACTGAATAGGTAATACTGTAATAATAGCAGAGTTTTACCAGTTCATGGAATACAACCACATCCTAGTGTGGCATGTGACTCATTTCAAGGGAGTGCTATCCCAATACCAATAGGGCTGCATGCAACCTATGTCCAACACATACCCATGTAAAGTGATTGAAAGTTATATGTTATCACGGTGGGGAAACGGGATAACTCTGAGAAAACCGCCAGACATAAGCATGATATTTCCATCTTCCATGACTCGAAGACAGTGGAAAGAATCCAACAAAATTCATACGAAAGCTACACAGTCACCAGCTGCTCAATTTAGGCACTAGGTAGTGGAGGCAAGTTCCTTGCGCAAGAGAATTACAGAAACACAGGGAAAATATCACAAGGATTGGCCACAACCTGGGAGCCCGAGATACTGAATAAAGCGCAGATTGAAGAGTCTGAAATTCATACCCATGATGTTGGATCCAAAATTAATGGAAGTCCAATGTAAAGTAAAGGTCTGACAGTTATGTGATGCATTTTCAGATCTCTCGATCTACCAAATGTCGGTCTTACAACATGTCATGAGCAGGGCAGCAACCGTACTAGGATCGCTTTACAATGTATAATTATAATAATTATATGCATGGCTTTACTCATTCAGTTCAGTTTATGTGAGGGAGGGGTTGAACCCCTTTGCGCAGGCCACGTTGCGGGCCCATTGCGATACCCTCGGTTAACATCATTACTGATCTGTAATATGACAACATATGTAGGTTACGTTATGGTACAACAATGGCTGCCTGCCCAAGCATATCAGTCAAATCGGCCCGACATGTGGGCTGCCCTAGTCACGCCGTACAGTACACTCTACTAGCTCTACTAGTTAAGTGGTCAGTGTAGTTGAACAAAGAAAGAGGTCACGAGCCATACCACATTCACCATCTATTCAGACAATAGAGAACAAAGAGATCGCTGACGGTCTAAATTTGCGCCTTTTTGGACCCTTTGCTGAAATTTAAATGTATTCATAAACTGATGACGTCATATTAACCCATAAACTGATGACATCACAGATATGGCAGTGTGGTGGCCAGATGCTTGACATTCCATGCTCACATGTTGGCCACATATACAGAAAATTTGCGCCTTTTCCTAACCCTGGAGTTGGTGACTTTGTTGGAAGGGTAAGATATTGTGACAATTATTTTTATTTGAATTTTTTGGTGTATTAGGCCTACTGTAAAATATACTATTGGACATTTCCCAAAGTTGCGAAAATTGACATAAAATTCGCTGGACATAAATTTTGCCGATCTATTCTATTGTACATACACTAAATATAATTTTTATTGGTCGGACATAATTTTCGCCGAAAAATCCATAGGCGAAGATGGCGACAATTTTGCTGAGGCAAAAATTTTGGTCTGTACAGTAGCCTAATCTATAAACACACAAAAGTGACAGTTTGTATAACTATTATAGTGCTATAAAATGGCGCCGAAATGGCAGCTGTGAGAAATGCGTTTCTGTTAATAAATTTCGATTTTTATTAAATTTGTAAATTTTTAATCGTCGAGCAACTCCACAAACATTTCTACATGTAATAATGAGACAATGACGAGCCGAATCCTGTTCGCATCTTCGTCGTTTCCAAGTAACGTGACATTTCGAGGAAAAGTTACATAAATCCGTGGTACCTAGTCCTTGACTTGAACTTTGACTTTTTTCCCCACCCGATTCTCCATGAAGATTGTCCATGAAGATTCATCTTGTAGACAGTGAATCATATTGACAACGGCGATACTAAATGAATACTCTACATCGGAAAATCAGTTGTTTTGGTTTTGATTTGTGAAATTTTTGACATTTCTCCATTTCCGGGTTTTGTTTTGACAGCTCCGCCATTTCCGGGTTTACATAAATTATTGCATCGGGGAACAAAACTTTTGTACTTACGTGACTTTTGAACTGTGAACCCCAAAATTTGAAATTTGACATTTTACAAATGAAATTGTACTACATCGCTGTTTTAGTTTCTATCATGTGTGTCACTCGTCTGAACTTCAAACGGCACACTCACTCTCGGCCTAGAGGGTGTAGGGCAGGTCGGAATAAAGTCCCCCCAAACACAAACAATGTTTTTAATGATACTGGTGTGCGCTACATTCGAACTATCGTTAATCATAGAGACTCAAACTCTCAGTTCCGTGGCCCATCGCGTTGGGCACAGAATGGCCGTAACTACAGTAACCTTAGAACACTCAGTCAACCTACACCGCCAATATCCACACAGCCCTGTAACACTGGGACTCAATCAAAAACACCACAAATCACTATCAAAGAACAATTGTCGGTTTGTTTGTTGAACTGTCAGTCCATACGCCTTAAAGTAGGCACCATCACCGACTACATCACAGACAACAACATTGATGTGTTTATCGGTACGGAAACATGGCTAAGACCAACTGACTCTCCCATCAAAGTTCAGCTCACCCCGCCCACATACAAACTGTTGTCGCTAGATCGTGAGCACAAAGATGGCGGCGGGTTTGTTATAATTCACAAAGAATTTTTGACTGTGAAAACAATTTCTTCATATTTTTGTAACACATACGAATACATTCACGTTATTTTATCATGCGATAACCGACGCATACACCTTCTCGTCGTTTACCGCCCATCAACCCAACCCGTAGCACCTTTCCTCGATGATTTACCCACAATCCTCGAGAAGTTTGTCATCGTTGCGGAACCGATCATTATCACAGGAGATTTTAACATTCATGTTAATGACGTAAATGACAGACACGCGAAACGGTTCCTTGACACTATCGACTCATTTAGTTTAACACAGTACGTCAAGGTTCCAACACAACGTGTCGGTAATACCCTCGATCTGATCATTACTCGTGAAGACGACCCACTCATTCCCCATCACGAAGTCATTAACAGCCTCATATCTGACCACTACCAGGTTCATTTCACCGTTAATGTACGCACGTGTCATCAAACAACCAAAACAATTGTATATCGCAAATATCGTTCAATTGATATTCAAGCTTTCCAACGTGACATTGCTGAGTCATCTTTACTAACTGTTGACGTTCATGACCCAGAAACGCTCGCCAAAAACTACGATATCGAGTTACGTCGAATCCTGGATATTCACGCACCCGAAAAGCGTCGGGATGTAAAACCTCGTACAACTTCACCGTGGTATACATCCGAGATATCTGAGGCGAAACGCGAGTGTCGCAAGGCTGAACGTAAGTGGCGTCGTTGTCGTACACAGGAGGCGAAGGATGATTTCATAAACAAACGTAACAATCGTAATAATCTCGTGGTTGACGCCAAAACTGACTTTTACAAATCAACGATAAATGACTGTAAAAGCAACCCCAGAGTGCTTTTCACTACACTAAACAAACTGATCAAGGGCAGTCAGCCACCAATTTTGCCTTCCCATACCTCACAAATTGATCTCGCCACTGGTTTTAATGACTTTTTCATTACTAAGATAGAAACCATCAAAGACAACCTCCCACCTCCCACCATCTCACCCCACATACATGACACACCACAAACAACCTCCAGTCTAACTACATTCACCCCTGCCACACATAAGGACATTGGTGACCTCATAACAGCATCCGCAAACAAAACATGTACATTGGACCCAATACCAACGTCACTCCTCAAACAGTGCCAAGAGACACTCATTCCCATCATCACTCACATCATCAATGTATCACTTCGTACAAACACATTTCCCCAGTCATTCAAACAGTCATTCATTACCGCCATCATCAAAAAGTGTAATCTAAACCCTGACGACTTTTCAAGTTATCGGCCTGTAACTAAACTTACATACATTTCAAAACTGGAAGAGCGTTATGTTGTAGGCCAATTAACAGAATATCTAAAACTCAACAACCTATATGAACCATTACAATCGGCATATAGGCCTGCACATAGCACAGAAACTGCTTTGTTGAAGGTTCAGAGCGATTGTCGTGTTCGATGTGATCGAGGGCTGCCGACTCTGTTGATCCTCTTGGACCTCTCCGCAGCCTTCGATACCGTCGATCACGACATACTGCTCAATCGACTGGAAAAACGCTTCTGCATCCGTAACGATGCGTTAGACTGGGTCAGATCATACCTTTCATATCGATCACAATGTGTAAAAATAGGCGACGCCTTATCACCGAATCGTCCTCTATCACAAGGGGTTCCCCAGGGGTCAGTCTGTGGGCCTATACTTTTTACTCTGTACATACAACCAATCTGTGATATCATCCGGGCCCATGACCTCAGCTATCACCAGTACGCTGACGATACCCAGTTGTACGTCAGCGTACTTCCGTCCGACATTTCATCTGCCATCCACAGACTCACTTCATGTATTTCTGAAATTCGTCAGTGGATGGCAGCCAACATTCTGAAATTCAATGATAGTAAGACTGAGTTCATGCTAATTTCTACGCCTCAGCAGCTTGCTAAAATTCCACAACCTTCTATAACAATTGGTGATAGCAGTATTTCTCCGTCGCAAAGTGTCCGTAATCTTGGTGTCATTTTTAATGATTCGCTATCTATGGAACAGCAGGTGAATGCTGTTGTCAAGTCTTCATATTATCACATCCATACAATTTCAAAAATTCGTCCATACCTTGATACTAAAACAGCCGAAACCTTAATTCATGCTCACGTGACATCTAGACTTGACAATTGCAATTCCCTGCTGTACAACATACCTGTCACTCTAAGCAGTAAATTACAAGTAGCACAAAATTCTGCTGCTAGATTATTAACTTACACCAGAAAATCCGAACATATAACCCCCATTCTGAAGCAGCTACACTGGCTTCCTATCACATATCGAATCAATTTCAAAATTCTTATTATGACTTATAAAGCCATCTACCACCTAGCTCCACAGTACATATGTGACATGGTACAGGTAGTTCCTGAGAGTCGCTACTCAACTCGTTCAACCCGCCACAAAAATCTAGTCAACCCTCGTATCAAACTGTCAACCATGGGCGGCAGGTCTTTCCCAAAAGCGGCTCCCACTCTTTGGAATGCCCTGCCGTCCCATCTTAAAGACTCTACCTCTCTTTCATCATTCATGTCGGGCCTAAAAACCCATTATTTCTCCATTGCATTTCCATCCTAATATCATGTGATGGCAAATCAGCATCAATAATGTATTGACTGTATAATTTGTATAACTGTCTAAATTAATTATGTTTGTGTTTTTCATTTAACTGTCTTCATATTTCACAAAATGTAGAATTATATAACGCATTGTATGGTCACCATTTTTCGTCATATTCTTAATAATATATAATTAAATATTTTTACGTATTTAGCTAATTTATCCATCAATTCTGTGTGATATTATAAAATTAACGGCGCTTTAGCGACCTCGGTGATAAGGCGCCGTCCAAATAAGTGCATCTATATTATTATTATTTATTATTATCAATTTCGTCGTTTTTGGCGATTCAGTCTTTATCCCCTTGATCGGTTCAGTCGCCTTGATTGATGTGATCGTTTTGATGAAATTTGATCTTTTTTAGTCGATTTGATTTGTTCGGTTTGATCGGTGATGATTATAGGCTATTGATTAGATTATTTTATCGATTTGATCGTTTTTTGTCAATTTGATCCTTTTTGATTGATTTGATCGATTTGACAATTGACTGATTTGATCGCTTTGATCAATTTGATCGGTTTTCATAGTTTTTCGTCATTTTCATGTACTTCGTCAACTGGACTATGCTATAATATCACATCAAAATCAATTAGTGCTAGTACAGTATTGACATTTTAAAATCTTTTATTTATTAAATACAAAATATTTTTTCGAAAAAATAACTACGGCAAAATTACCTACCTGGTATTTTACCTGCGGCGATATTACCTGCGGCGATGTTACCTATGGCGAACTTACATATGGCGAACTTACCTGCGGCGATATTACCTACATTCGTAAATACACAATAGATTTGATCGTAGTCAATATAGTAAATATAGAGTAATTAATTCGATGTTACTAATGTAAATTCGACAAATCCTCGAATTAGCTTTCATTGTCCAACTCTTTTCTATAGGCCTATATAGACTATTTACACTATTATTAATACTACAAGAATTGGTCGACTTAAATTATAAGATTCACTTACCTCGAAATATTTCAATATCTTGTACAGCGACACGAGTCCCTCCTTTAGCGACACGATCATGTTGAACTGTTTCACCTCTTCTGTGGGATGGAGGACTGCTGAGGTGGAGGTAGTGACGTCATCTCCCTCGCTCTCCTCACTTATCGACTCTCGATCACGCTATGAAAACAGATAATGCCTATAATCACTATTTGTATGGCAGCATCATTATTTTATCGACATTATTTTGTTCGAGCATAAATCTCTTCCGGAAGACAGAGGACTGATGAGGTGGCCGTGGTGTACTTGTCGACCTTCGGTCACGCTACAAAATAGGTTAATACTATCGGTGAAATTTTAGTTTTAATAATTGTGTTTTAAGCTGGTTATATTTTGTTTTAACAATAATTACATTAGAATATTTTATATTGGCTAAATTTACATATCTAGTGTCCTTTCTGCGTTCGTTAACAAATATGTGTTACGAATTCAGGGCGTATCGAACGATAGACACGTGAACGTCCAAACTACTGGAACGTGAGCTCACTTCTCCTTTCGGTTTCTTTTTGGTGTCTTCAAATCTTAGATGATTGAAAAATCATGCTGGCGTTCAGTGGTTTTCTTCAGATACTCCAATTTCACACTATCCACGTCCATGACGTTGTATTTACCACACCAGACCTGACACACCAGAATTGCTTTATTGAAACCTTAGCCTACACTCCTTGACATTATATTCACAAATTACAAACATCTAACATTCAATATTGGGCAAAAAACGAACGCACCATTTCAATATTATATTTTTTTAGGTGGCGCGTTTCTTTTTTAACCAGTATAATACTAAATACGCAGTTTGGGCCTATTCAATTCAACTCTGAATTATCGATTATCAACATCATCAATCTTTACCCATTGAGCATTGTTTATTACTTGTTGCTCGTGTGTACTACTTAATCCCATAGTTAATTAATAATTACCATACCTTGCTGTATTCGGCGTTGGATGCAGTATCGAACTTGGCATCTTCTATAAGGCTCTTACGCCTCCATGACTGACCATGCTGCAATGGACATGTAATGTTGATTATATCTACGGAGTGCATTCTAGTACTGCAATGCATACAAACCATAGATATATTAACTATACAAACATTACAATTTAAGCTATTTATATCTACGGAGTAGAATCTAGTATTATCGATTCAGCCTCACAAAGTTTTGTTCGTGCTGGCACAAAAATTGCACTCTATCAAGTGAAGCAAAACATTGTAAAAATCTTCGTCCGTCCTACAAAAAACACTTTGTCCCACGGCCATCCAACAGCAAAAATAATTGTCAGAAGTGGGATTCGAACCCACGCCTACAGAAGTAGACTGCGACCTGAACGCAGCGCCTTAGACCGCTCGGCCATCCTGACTTGGATGAAGGTTGTCAAACTAAACGTATAACCTCTCCCATTAGGTGGCGTGGTGGTGGGGCGTGTATGGTGGGTACTTTAGCATGGGTAGCTAATTTGCACCTCGGGTCAACAGAGTCGCACAAAAGGAGACGGATATGACATTGTATACAGTAGTTGCATTTAACATAGGCTAACGTTAAAATTATGGTTTAAAACATCACGTTAATTTATTTATTTTCTGACGACACTCATGCGACAGGACGTATTGAATATATCAGTTACTCTTACGTTTCATTTACTGACTAGTATACCATCTTACCTCTACGCTGTAGCTCTTCTGGAAAGCCAATCGCCGCTCAACTGACACTGGGTCTGACATTTTACTCACGCTGGTCATCGCGTGAACCTGCAACAGGGCATTGGTCGTGGGTTCGAGGCCATGGTAGGGCAATATTTTTTGTTTCATTTTTGTGTTAAAATTTATATAAAGCTAGTACACATATTTTGCTGGCTTAGTACTCTATAAACTTATAAAAGCAATAATTTTACTTCACAATTAAAATATATTCTTCCATTTGCCAATCGCCTCTCCCTACACTGGGTCTGACATTTTACTCACGCTGGTCATTCTGCGAACCTGCAACGGTACATGGTCGTGGGTTCGAGGCTATGGTAGGGCAATTTTTTTGCCTAATATTTTTTGCCCAAAATTTATATAAAGCTAGTATACATAAAGCACGCATTTTATGTCGCAGTTTCAATTGTGAAAAAAGTGTCGTTGTGAAATATGTTCATTGAGAAATGCTGCAGTGCACTTGGGTGAATTAGCATTGGGGGAAATATTGTCCTAAGTGGCAATAGACCTACCGTCATCTGGGTAATACTATGCTTGGGGGCAATGGCTAGCATCCTCGGAGGCAATAGCATCCAATTGGGGGCAATGGCTAGCATCCTCGGAGGCAATAGCATCCAATTGGGGGCAATGGCTAGCATCCTCGGAGTCAATAGCATCCAACTGTGGGGCAGTATAGTTCTTGGGGCAATGACTAGCATCCTCGGAGGCAATAGCATCCAATTGGGGGCAGTATAGTTCTTGGAGCAATGGCTAGCATCCTCGGAGGCAATAGCATCCAATTGGGGGCAGTATAGTTCTTGGGGCAATGGCTAGCATCCTCGGAGGCAATAGCGGACAGTATAGTTCTTGGGGGCAATGAGTGGGGGGAGGGGGAGCAATACTGTGATTGATGAGGGCAATATTGTCATTAAGGCAATAGTGACATTGAGGCAATAATGTCATTTGGGGTAATAGTCATTGGGACAATACTGTTACTGGGGGCAATAGTGTCATTTAGGGCAATAGTGTGTCATTTGGGGTAATTGTGTCATTGGGGGAAATAGTGTCACTGGGGGAAATGGTGTTTTTTTGGGACAATAGTGTGATTTGGGACAATAGTGTCATTTTGGGCAATAGTGTCATTTTGGACAATATTGTCATTTCAGGAAATAGTGTCATTGAGGCAATAGTGATTTGGTGCAATAGTATCATTGAGGGCAATAGTGTCATTGAGGGTAATAGGCGAGTGTCGATTGGGGCAATAGTGTCTGTAGGGGAAATACTATTTTAGGGCAATAGTGACATAGGGATAATAATGTCATTTGGGGAAATAGTTTCATTGGGAAAATAGTGTTAATCGGGCAATAGTGTGGACTTTCTTTAGACAATGGTGTCGAGTCGAAAATAGTAGGTTATTTGTATTTTAATT
The DNA here is from genome assembly GCA_025802215.1 of Wirenia argentea. Classification (NCBI taxonomy): domain Eukaryota; kingdom Metazoa; phylum Mollusca; class Solenogastres; order Pholidoskepia; family Gymnomeniidae; genus Wirenia; species Wirenia argentea. The sequence continues at coordinate 345 of WNLI01189189.1, read as the reverse complement.
AACTACTGATTTATAATGCAAAGCACTAAGTATATATCATAACTATACCTAACACAAATAGTTACTACACCTATAAAAGCCGGAGAAAAAATGGAAATTTGCTATGTTCATTTCCATATAATTAATCCAACTAAATTAAAGTGAATTATATCCAATAGTTTTATAGGCCCTATACTTACTACTTAGCCTACTCGTAAGTAATTAGCTACGTACTTAATCCAACTTACCTATTGTAATAATTGACTGATTGTACTCCAAAAAGGATGTCGTTAACGTAGGCTATCGTCCTAACTCCGCGTCACACAATCGACGAATCACCGCAGCACACCCTCGCAGAGTGAACAC
>WNLI01189078.1:0-13385 GCA_025802215.1 Wirenia argentea | reverse complement strand
ACTAGTCCGTAAATTCTAAATTTCCAGCCCATGTGCTAGAGTGTCTTAGGACTTTGCACATTGTAACCATTACGAATATTATTACAACCCATATTTGTTCAGTTCCTCATTTTTGTCAAACTTGATTTACACGAGATAACAATTACAATATTAGCCTACTCTATACGACATGTTTTGTAGGCCTAAGGCAGTTTAATGCTATTCGGCAACAATTATAGACAGCTTGTGGAGGTGTCCTTTGCTTGTAATCGTCACCCCGGAACCCTGGATTCATCTATTTGAAAATTGTTGTTTTCCTTTTTACACACTGTTTTTGTTTGACCTCGGCTTATGCCGTTTTAAAGTGTGTCCACGAGTTCTATCTGCTTGCTTTCATTTCTTTTAATGAATGCGTTTGTACAATGTATGAAGTTTTGATCAACCTCATAATCTACAGTATATATATATATATATATATATATATAATATATACTCAATTGCATGTCTATGTCTATTAGTAACACGGTTGTATTGCTATGTGCCTGTGTTTTGCTTTCAGAGTATCCCGAAAGATGAATGCAATATAGATCTCTGCAGTCCTAATCGAACAATATGAGATACGATCGGACCAGTGCATGTGTGCGTACACAGCCAACCACAGTAATTGTCCGTAGGCCTACCATTGTGTTAGATCTACAACAAAATGACCTAAAAGATGGCTATTCAGCACCAACTAAGCAACGGGTACACATTCTCCACGGACAATTTGCATGTAACATTCTTGGCTGCTATAGCACAGGATTCGAGTAGATGATAAAGTCGATCTGAGTTAAAGTAAATATGGATACCGAAAGCGTTATAAAACAAGAACACTATGAACATATTGACGAGACAAAGTCATGGGGAGTCATTGGTAATGCCAATCACTATATGGAATGTGGTATGTTTCTTCATGTGGACAATGCCAGCAGCTCAGCTAATAATCACATATCTTGGTTTAATCAGTTAGAAATAAAACGAGAACGTGAAAGTGATGTGCCCTGGCCTGGAAATACTGCATCACCCACTTGTGGAAATTACAATAATAGTACAAGTAGCACAATTCAGCAAGCTATTGCTCAATATCCGATAGTCAAACAAGAACCAGATGATCTGTTACATGTAGCCCAATCTTCGCGTCCAATTGGATTGATTACCACCGAGTACTCTACAAATGACTTGGACACCAATGATAACCCTGGGAAGATAAACACGTATAATAAACAAAATGCATCGACATGGCATAGCCAAGGATGCCAACTGGCACCATCAGTTGATTACACAAATGTTTCTGCCATCAATACAAAACCGCGCGTTGTTCTGGGTGACATTGCTATTGCTAATGTGTTTCCAAATCTTGCACTCAATCGTTCATTCAATATCATCGACACTGAACCAGAGATTGTAATTGATGTGTGTAAAGATGAACAGTTTGATCTCCCCAATGGTGGTGGTGATACGGACAAGATCCCACATGTTGAGCTTAGTGCGACTGCTAACATGCGGGAAACGTTGACGATGTGGGATGGCAAGCAGGATACTACCCCGGATACTACAGGTAGTACTGTTGAATATGCATACAATATGATATCAGTAATGTGTGACGTGGTGTTATAATTAAATTGTAAGTTATGATAAAGTAATGTGAATGTACTGTGTACATTGTACAATGTGTATTTTGTATGTGGTTTCATAAAGCATATGTTTACTCCAGTTTTACAATACTCTACTCCTGTATCCGCCATCGAATGTACAATTGCACATCCCATCTGCATACCGTACACTATGACAGCATAGCGCTATTTTAGTGTATAATTAGATTCAAATGACTAAGTTAATGAAATTAAGCTTTGTGATGCGTTTATGTCAAAGTGCTCAGTGGATGAAGGTCATTGTCCACATAGACTCAATTATACAGCAGTGATTTGCATTCATGTGAATTATAATTACAGTATATGCGTACTCTCATGTAGGTTTATGACATATTGTATAGCGTTGGTATATATATATAACCAAACATAAATATGTCCATTTATATACCATACTTTCAGAATATGTCCAAATGCGGGTTTGATAGCCCAGGAAAAAAATCTTTTTGAATGACAGCTACTGTCGTACAGACCACTGCACCACGAGCCACTACGCAGTGCTCTGTATTGAACTCAGGATTCTTAAAAAACATGTTTAAAAAAAATTGTTTTTTTTTGTTTTAAACATGTTTTGTTTTTGTTTTAAACGTTTTAAATGTTTTGTTAGATGGGGCATATTAATATGTCATAGGATTAAAACAATTAAGAGACTATTCAGTATTCAGCTATCTCGTAGTTCTATTGGGGTGCTTTGTTCTTTGTGTTTTTTCATTCGTTGTGTTAGTGTAACCATAACCTTATTACACACTTTACATTTAGCACGCTGGCCTACACCACTTTCATTAACTTTGTCAAAGGAATTCCAAATTGGATCACACTTACTACCCGGCATACTTAATTCTTAAGAGAACACTGATAATATTAATCACAATAAATTCAATAATTATCACAATACACAAGAAGCTAGATTATTAATAAATTATCCAATGGTACCTATAGGCTACTAAATTAACTTGCATCAGTCTAATCACAAATGATATCACTTTATTGAGAAGTAAACTGTCGACATGCTTTATTCTTAAGAGAACACTGCTAATAATACAAATCACAATGCACAAGAAGCTAGATTACTAATTATCCAACGCTACCTATAGACTACAACATTAAGTTATCAGTCTAATCACAAATGATATCACTTATCAGATCGTAAGTTATGACCGCAATTGAATTTGCTTTTTATTGTGAAGTAAACTATCGGCTAATCACCAAAAGAACCAGTCTCTTACTTTGTACGCTGAATGTCAGTGAATGGTAGTTCACACTTTCTGAGTAATACTAAGGGAAATGATAGGACAGAGGTGTGTTAGAGGCAGAGATAATCTCCTAATGAGTCCCATGAATCATGGTGACATTGTGTGCACATACTGCCACATAGTACTCGCATTACCCCCCCTAGAGTCTGTAGAGGTGTTAAAATTTCCTGATAAGAGGGGATATAGATCACATGGGGTCTGTAATGGTGTTAGACTTTAAAAGCGTAAAAAGTGTTATTTTGTCATAATGGTTTTTTTTTCATGTTTTTTTTATGTTTTTTAAGGTGTTTTAAACATGTTTAAAACACCATGTTTTAAAACATTGTTTTAAAACAAAAGAACCCTGATTGATCTCATGACCATGGTTTGAATTGGCATTATAATGACTTGTATAGCCATGGCATTTGTAATATATTATAGTATACAAGCCGCAAGTAGTTATCTAGTTGTAGCAACTGTCTGCTGTTTGCTGCTGTTGTCATTCCGACTCTTTTTATGGAGCAGAGACATGGCCGGTTCCAGACACGGTACTGCAAAAGCGTGATGTGTTCCAAAACCATTGCTTGCGACGAATATGGCACATGAAGTGGCGAGATCATGCCTTTGGCTCTTAAAAAGGTTAATGATGATGATGATGATGATATATACTATAAACATACTGTACTTTTTTCAGAGTCCCAACCACACGGCACCTCTCTGACGACACGACCACCAGTACCAGCAACAATAACCCATGCCCAACCTGCTCAGTATCAGTGTACGCAATTGAACAGCCTGGAACAACATATGTCCAAGCATAAATGTCCACACTGTCAACACATGTCTGCCAGTTTTTCTCAGCTGGTGAGTCACATGCGTACGCATATAGATGACAACTATTATCAATGTACACAGTGTGCATACAGCTGTAATCAATCATCATACATAAAAAAAACACATGCTGGTCCACACAGTGGAGACAATGTTTCTATGTACACAGTGTGCATATACATGTACAAAATCGTATCATCTGAAGGAACACATGTATGTCCATACAGATGTCAAACCATATCAATGCACAGAGTGTTCCTACCGATGTAAACGACCATGCTCCCTGAAATCACACATGTTGGTACACAGTGATGAGAAACGGTTTCAATGTACACAGTGTGAATACCGATTTAAGCGAGCAAACGCCCTGAAAAACCATGTTCTGCGCCACAGTGTAATGAAACCCCACGAGTATTATATCAAATGTCCACAGTGTACATACATGAGTCGGACGCGCAAAGACTTCAAAGCACACAGCCGAATACACAGTGCTGAAAAACCGTACAAATGTACGGCGAGACAGAAGGCACTCTTGCCGATGCACATGAGTACATGTCATACTGATGAGGCACCACTGAGTACACAGTCGTGAGAAATCATTCGTGCGTACATATTGTATGTACAAATTTACACCATATCATTCATTAAATATGCACATGAGGATTGATTCCGTCCAGAAACCTTACAAATGTACACAGTCACAGTGATGTGATGATAATCAAACCTCAAAATTAATCATGGACACATTTATGTAAATAGTAGGCGTATGCAATGTGGCACATATATTTCATTTGTACATAAAGTAGCCTAACTGGGGAGGAAATCCCTACTTTGCTAATACTGTAAGTACATACGCTACTACCGACAGTCCATGCAGCCATGTGTACATGCCAGTTCTAGTTTGTTTTTTTACATTAATAGTGTCTAGTGATATTATGTTAATAAAACGTGTTGAGTTTATACACTAAATCGAAATTATTGACTCATTACTTTATCTAGCACATCACATAAACTTGTTAAATGCGATGTTTCTTCTGTGGGCTTGCTTTTACAGTACGTTATGTTGGATTCTGATCCTACCCCAATATACCCACCACCTTTCATCCATCGCCACACCCTCCACCATAACGTCCATCACCCACCACGACACCCAACACCGTCACCATACCTGGTAGATACCCACCATCACACAACCATCTCCACATCCACCACCATCAGCACACACATTACACACACCCACCCACCAGGCTCATGCATGATATATACATACTATTGAGTTTTTTTGGAATTCTGAGCAGAATTGATTCAAGTTGATCATGTTTTTGACTTTAATATTGTGCCAACTCATGTGTACTTTTTCTCATGTTTACTTTTCCCATGTGTATTTTTCTCATGTGTATTTTTTTTCATGTGTACTTGTCTCATGTGTATTTTTCGCATGTGTACTGTTCTCATATGTGTACCCGTCCCATGTTTACTTTTCCCATGTGTATTTTTCTGGTGTGCAGGTAATATGCGTGTGACTCAGAAGTCATACAGTAGCCCAGTATCAATCACTTGTAATTTACAACAAAACTGACAAATCGAAGTAGTTTTCTAAAACTCGCTAATGCTATATTCGATAACACAGTGACCTATGCATGCATTATCATAACAGTCGCACACAGCCTTGAGCCAATTAGGTTGTTTTATCATCGTTAGGCTTAACATCACAGTCCTATAGCACTATACCTTCCAAACATATAGTAAATGGAATGTTAAAGAAAGCTGTAGTGTTTTTGGGTGTCAAGGTTAAAGGTCAACCATAGGTCAAATATTTTCAACGTTAAAGGTCACTCAGTAAGAAGGTTACTTTCATTTGAAAATGACCAAAATTAATATTCTTGATTTAACTTTCAATTGTGACCTTGAGCTTTAATGACTAAGACATGCAAAGTCATGTTGATTTATTACATCGTGGTATCAGTTCATGACACCGTATGTCGCATAGGACAAAATTGGCGAGGTCATCCTGCTATGTGCTGTACATGAAAAATTGCATATTTTCGTTACGTTTATGTCCGACAATAAATTGACCTTGAGCTTTGACCGTGAAATGAAAAATTATGTATCTGTATTCACTTACTAACCTATGTCTAATATTATTATATATATTTTGACAACCGCCAATAAATTTCTGCGGAGGTAATTCTGTTTTGATTGGTCTATTTTTGATAATATTGATATTATTTGAGTTTTTGCTGAAAAATAATGTATAATTCGCGAATAAATAATTGTAACAAACTATTTTTTACAAAGAAATTGTGATTTTACTTTTTTTTATAGATCTAGGATAATCGCACCTACTTCACCACCAAGTATAGTCGAATATTATTTATTATATAAAAAATACAGAATAACAAAAATATAGCCATGTAACAGTTGTCCAATTCAATTTGACATAATGGGAAGTAACTAACTCGGTTAAAAAGCAGACGGCATGTGTGCCAGAATTACGTAGCGGTTATTTTGCCATCACTCATGTGCATGTGCAATGAGGTAACAATTTTTGTAATTTCAATGAGTGCACTGTGACTATCACCGGTGGGATGGCGGCGAATGATGGAGGGGTGGTTGTAGTGTAGGGAGTGGTGAAGTGTGGTGGTGTATGTGGTGTAGTGTGGCGGTGTGGTGGGGAGTGACAGTGTGGTTGGGAGTGGTGGTGCGCTGGGGGTGTAACCGTTGTGGTGTGGTAGGGGTGTTGTGGTGGAGATGTGGATCGAGTGGTAGGGTGACCCTACCACTCGATCCACACAACCACTATCCTAGTGGACCGGGTGCTCGGGAGTGGTGTGGTGTAGAGTGGCTGCGCGGCGGGGGCGATGTGGTATGGTGGGGTATTGTGGTGTGGTGGATAGTTGTGGTGTGGATCGAGTGGTAGGGTGCACGGTGTGCTCGGGAGTGCTGTGATTGGGAGTGGTGTGGTGGAGAGTGGTGTGGTGGGGACTTGTGGTGCGGTGGGGGAGTGGTGGTGTAGTGGGGAGTGTTGGTGAACGGTGGTGTGGTAGGGAGTGGCGGTGTGGTGGGGAGTGGTGGTGTGGTGAATAGTGGTGCGGTGGGGGTGTTGTGGATAGTGGTGGTATGGCGGAGAGTGGGGTGTGTCGGTGAGTGGTGGTGTGGTGAGTAGTGGTGGGGAGTGGTACGGGGTGGGGAGTGGTGTTGTAGTGAGTAGTGGTGGGGAGTGGTACGGGGTGAGGAGTGGTGTTGTGGTGTGTAGTCTGTGGTGGGGAGTGGTACGGTGTGGGGAGTGGTGTTGTAGTGAGTAGTGGTGGGGAGTGGTACGGGGTGGGGTGTGGTGTTATGGTGTGTAGTCTGTGGTGGGGAGTGGTGTTGTGGTGAATAGTGGTGGGGAGTGGTGTTGTGGTAAGTAGTGGTGGTGGTGGTGGTACGGGGTGGGGAGTGGTGTTGTGGTGAGTAGTGGTGGTGGTGGTACGGGGTGGGGAGTGGTATTGTGGTGAGTAGTGGTGGGGAGTGGTACGGGTGGGGAGTGGTGTTGTGGTGAGTAGTGGTGGTGGTGGTACGGTGTGGGGAGTGGTGTTCTGGTGAGTAGTGGTACAGCGTGGGGAGTGGGATGCGGTGTGGTGGAGAGTGGTGTGGGTTTGAGTTGATTCGGATAAATTAGTCAGAGTCACAAATGTGTGGCCATTCTCGAACCCATACCACATACAGGTTCTGTTTTGGGATGATTGGATGGTCGACCAGAATAATGGGATAGCTAATGGACGTCCGTGCGCTATACAGTAAATAGCGGTCTGGTCTGATCGTCTATCAATTATATATTATTGATTTTGTAATCTCGCAGTGGATTGGGTAATGACAAATGGACGGGAAATATAGATGTTCACACGCGGCGAGCCACATCGTTTAGGCCCAAGCTATACAAATTGTGAGAGTAGCTTGGTGTTGTCATGGAAAGACCTCCCGTTCCGGAACGATTAAAGGAACACTATCCCCGGTACACCATTACACAGCCCTTGAGTGATGCAGATTAGTTAAGACGGAAATATTTTAATTCCGACAAGACAATTTTATTAACTTTTCAGAATTGTATTGCTTTAAGTATTGTCGCTATGACTTTAGTAAAATATAATATGAAAAAGAACAGCTCCAAACTCTTACAGTATCTAAGTAGGCTATGGCCAGGCCAAATATTATTGATCTGACCATTAGTTACAGAATTATCAAAATTTTAAAATCGGGCAGGTAGTATGTGTGTACGTGTGTTATAAATGGGGATCCCGATATTATTGTACTATACACAGGTGTAGACATGTATCGCCATACCTTTCACTATAGCAACGTACCCCAATACAAACTCTTGTAATTTGAGAACCTTTCGAGGACACGTCGAAAAACCATGATACAGGATTAATGTCTTTTAAAAATCAATATTAGAGTTCTACAAATCATATATTACAGTTTTTTTAGAATATTTAATTTTCCAAAGTGTTATGATTTTAGCACATATGTAGTATGTAATATATTAATATAATACAAAGAATAAGAATGTAACGTATAGCCCCTTGACTAAAATAAAAAATACGTATACTAAAATATATGTAAGAAAAGTTAATGAACCCAATGTTACCATTCAAAATATGGTTCACACAACGTATGTTCGAAAAGGCAAGATTATGACTAATAATTAATAAGTAATAAAAAAGTAATAAAATGAAACAACTGTCAGCAATAAGGCAGACTATAACAGTGGCCTACAAGTAAAAGACTACATAATACATAACAAATAACGAGCAATGTTCCGTTTCCTTCTGTTCTTGTACACCGCAGAATTAGTTTTCTTGGTCAACTGTCACATTACGCTGAAAATAGTAGTAATAATTATAGAAACTCTATCATGGATTTATAGTACCTGTATGTGATTGGATGTACGGCTTAGAACCGAGAATGCAGTAAATTGCCGGTATTGTATAGTTTGTGCTATGGTTTGCATTACGACGGGTTGAGGACACAGAGAATGCGAAGTTCCATACACTAATGGACAGTAGGCTATAATAACTGTATTCAATAACGAAAAAATACAATATTTCTTTTATTTTATTCGTATGGTACATTGTTTGATTGCGTCGCATTATTTAGGGGTGCACCATGTTTGAAAAAATGGACAAAAACGTTACAGTAGACGCATATAGGGCCTCTATTTCTTGATGGATCTTCATAATACAGTATGCGATATTTCCTCGTAATTTGACATACATGGGTAATTATATACCCACTGAGTTTGTATAGTTTTGGGTACTTTTCCAAGGTGTTTTTTCTGGGACAGACTGTATAGCATAATTTCCACTGCGAGTAAATAATCACAGATTTCTTTCCTAGTAGGTACGTAGAGTAGCCTATATATCTGTGCTATCGTTCTTACTATGCGTAGTATACCCTGCATCAGTGTTTGTATCGTGCACAAGGGTATATTTGTGCAACTGTTATTCTTGAACGTGGCATAGTGCATTTGTATTGCACTCGTGTGCATGGGCTGTGCAGAACTATTGCGTGAATTAAAACTACAGTACAGTTTGTCAGTATACGGTCTCGGAATCTCGGTGGCTGAATGGTCTACGGCGCTGGCATACCGATAAACCGATCAATGGATCCTAGGCGGGAGCCGTAGGTTCGATCCCCATGCCGTCGATTTTTCTCAGAAATTAAAATTGGGTAGACAATGCTCCACGCACACGCCACGCAGGAAAGTCCGAGAGTCGCCGATAGTAACTGTTACGTAGGTACATTAGAGCCGTTGCACCCTCGACAATCATGTTATTCTTGCTCTTATATTGTGAACTGATTTCATGATGTAACTCACATTTACAGTAGCCACACATCCTTGGGCACTTGTCAATGTAGACTGTAAATTTGCCCCAAGTGTCGAACCGAGGACAAGTCATACACTCGAACGACCCGGACCCATCTGCCTTACAGCGCACGTCATCTGTCCCATTCTTGTACGGCTCGAGCTTCCTACATTCCGCGTCACTCCCCTGAGGCCCAATGTGGAAACATCCCGCGGGCGATTCGTAGCACTTCCTGTCGCTCGCGCAGGTGGCGGTTGTTGTTGTCACTGAAAGGGGTAATACAGGGTGTCCCACACAAATGTAACCATTCATTTGGCTATAACTTTTTATTCATTCACATATTAACATAATTTGTTCTCTGGTTTATAGCACAAATATGATTTTTTTATGATATAACATTTTTTATGTGTGTTAATTATAATTACAGTAAAATATTTTAGACCGAAAAGTTAGAAATGGCAAAAATTGAGGAAAATCTAGTTTTTTTTGTTGATGTCTACTTTCTTCGATTCATCATCTGCTTATTTCCCAATGAAGACGGTTGATGACAATTGTCATCTTAGATCATACATACAGTTATCAAGTGATTAAAAAAATACCGTGAAACCCGGTTTATCTGACTGCATATGTTATTTTTTTCATTTTTTCAATTTCTAACTTTTCAGTCTAGGATGTTTTACTGATTCGTATTCTAATTAACGCACATAGAAAAATGGTATATCATGAAAAATTTTCATCTTTCAGCTATACACCAGGGAAAAAAAATAGTTTTATATGTGAATAAATAAAAAAGTTATAGCCAAATGATAATGGTTACATTTTGTGGGACACCCTGTGCAATACATATACAGCGGTACTGTACCTTCATTTTGTCGTCCGTATAGACAATGTCGAGCAATTACATTTTTGGCAGTATGGTACCATTGTGTAGTATCTCCTCTTCCTATTATGATGGCAATATGCAGCATATCGCATGTCATAATCAACAGTATACAAAATCATCTAATGACATGACACATGTACACTCCTTCTTACAAATATTGTATCATCCTATTTCTATCCCCTAGTTATATTTCTCTCTACAGTATATCTGGGCTTTATAAAACTGGACTTCAGTTTTAAAAGAAGTAGTAAAGGTTTGAGTATTGTATGTCCATGGGACTCAGCTTGCCATTTTGAAACGTTATAATGTAGACTGCTCATACTCAACCTGCGAACTTAGAGAAGTATACTGTTGTCATATAATGTTGACTAATGCTTCTTTTCTTTTCTATTAGCGGTCCATGGATGGTATGGATCCCTTTTGGAGTTCAGATGGATCGTGCTCTCGTTTCAGGGAGTTTCTGGCCATTCCATTTTAGGGTCGTAATCCGTGAACTTTGACCATTTGTGGTACGAAGCGGATTTCCGTGGCGTAAATTAGCTGAGCTACGGACACGCCTCCATAACAAGCAAACACACACCACACTATTTTGTCAGTAAACCCTAACGTAGCTGCTTTTGTCATGTTTTCATTTGTTTAGCTATATTAGGCGAACTGTGAAATCTCCACTTACCAGGACGATCTGGACAGTACCCACACATGTGTGGACACACCTCCACGAATCCGGGATCCCGACACGAGTAACAGTCAACTGTGACCTTTCGACAGCGAGAGTCGTCTCCCATCTTCTTGCATTTCTCGTCTGTCCCTTGTTTACCGTTGTAGAAACAACCGTTTTGTGACTCGTGGCAATTCGGATCCTTGGCGCATGTTTCGCTGGTGGCATCTGAAACAAACTTCAACGTCGTCGTCGTCGTCGTCGTCATCATCGTCGTCATCATCATCATCGTCATCATCAACATCATCATCATTATCGCCATCATCATCGCCATCGTCATCTTCACCATCGTCATCATCATCAGCACCATCATCATCATCATATTCATCATTAACCTCGTGGAGATCCGAATGCTCTCATCGGGTCATGGTACACTAATTAGCCCGATCAGGAATTCTTCTCACTGCCTCCTCCATAAAATGGATTCCGTAGCTCTAAAGATCCCCTAGAGTCACGAACCAATATGACACATTTTTTACTTTTTGCCTCGATGAGCCGGTGGAGATTTTGTTATGTTAGCAGCTGATTCGGCAAAAATCCTACCTGGTAGGACCCAATTAGCCGTCGAAGAATTATCTAAAAAAAAGAAGTGTAATGTAAACACAACTTAAGGGAGGGCGATATTTAACTTTAACATTTATGCAATCTAAAAGAGGCAAATATTGAATATTTCTGCAGTATAAGCGACCAGAGCGTGAACGTCCAATGATAGCCAAGCACGCGTGACGGACTCTGTCCAATCAAACTGGGCGTTACTGTAATAATCGCTATGAAATAAATAATAAAAAATAATCGCTATGAAATAAAATAAATAATACACGCACGTGGTGTCCGACAGTACCCACACATCCATGGGCACCGATTTCTATCCCCGTCCCCGCGACCCACACATGTATCACAAGTGAGGTGTTCCTGGTCCGTGTGTACCCAACTTGTCATACGGGTCTCGACGACAGTAGCCATGATCAACGAGATGGAGACCGACCATCGGGTCTGTGCCGCACTCTTTCTTATCCCCGTGTACACCACCCCAGTGGTAACAACCCTGAGGACTTTCGTAACAACCCCTTGTTCCCGCACAGTAATTACTCTCTGAAAAAGTGATTTTCTCGGCAATGTAGGTTTCACTTATTTCACTGTTGAGGTTCGGTCTCTGTAAGTCAGTTGGTAGAGCATCAGTCCGGAAAACTGAAGATCGCGGGTTCGGATCCCGTCGGAGGCACTGAATTTTTTTCAGCGAAATTTAATATGGTTGAATATATTCTAACCAATACGGCTTACTCCACCTTACAATCAATACAGGTGTCACTTAAATGTCCCGCTTGTACAGGGTGTTTTATGTATGTAACTATCTAGTGGTTTATTGGATATATATTTAATTGTACAAAATACAAAAAATCAAGTTTTAATCAGTCAAATAATATTATATATATTATAGATCATAAAACTGTATGTTTACAAATGTCCAATATCAAATAAATAATTCCAATCTGCATAATGCTCTTCGAAAAACTACACGATAAGAAAGTTGCAGTCTGGTGTGTGATTTCTCAACGTAGTATTGTAGGGCCGAACTTTTTTGATAATGCGACTAATTCCGACCGGTACACATTAGTGATATCCTGTAGCCTTTCTTTACGGAACTGTCTTAGGAAGAGGATCAACATGTGCGGTTTCAACATGACGGATCAACCGCCCACGCATCCAATGCACAATCCAGTATGCTGAGACATACACCCACTCACCACACCCTACCCCGCCACATACACCCATCCGTCACACCACACCTGATATCTCCCACCACCCGCACCCCGCCGGCGACCACCCACACCTATGTCACGCCTTACTCCCTGTCATGTTCTATGTTCACACATTCGCCACCTCACGATTTACATTGGAATTTACGTACTTATACGGTATATGTATACCGTACATGCCGAATACAAGACACTAACCGTCCGAAGGTGCCATCTTAGGTGTGCATGTAAAGAGAAACAATGTATAACGCCATACGCGTGATAAGCAAAAAAAAATACATCTCATTATTGTGTGTGCTGGTAGCATAATAATATATTATTGGTGGTTATGTTGTCTACCTCCGAGTTTTTACTCAGGTGCCACTGGATAGATCCCCCTGGGATTGAGCTAAAGATAACACCCCGAATCCAATCGTGGATCCCCTCTCGAAAAGTCTACACGTAGTACTAC
>WNLI01188967.1:0-13388 GCA_025802215.1 Wirenia argentea | reverse complement strand
CCATTATTCAAAAATTTGAGTGACATTTATTACTCAGCAGTTTTGTATATATACTGGGAATTTTGACGTTCTAATTCTGGACGCGCCGCGATAGGACTTCCGAAATTTTGAGGATAATTTTCCCCCAAAATTTTTTGAGATTTTCTTTTGCGATTTTCCAAGTTTTTTGTGTATGCAAATTAATTGTTTTTGTAAGATTAACTAATTGATTAGCAGGAAGAGGTAAGTCACCATCTAAGAGAAAGATAAATCGGCGGTCCAGGCGTGGTTTTCTTTGGCCTGACCGGTTTCTCAGTGCACCCTAGCTGGCCGCGGGTCTTGGGACCACGTGCTTTTGCAACTTTCGTTGAAGTGCAAAACCGTGGTTCCGAGCACCGAGTCTAGCTACGGTGCACACGGTTTGAGTAAGATACCAAATTAATAATTACTTAGTGCTGAAATTTTTAGCTTCTTTTTTATTCCTAGCACGAAATTATTTTTGTTTGTCACTGTTGCGTCCCCTTAATTTAGTCGGCTGGGTGCGTTAGGCGCACCGGTTGTTTGACAGCTAACGCCCCTGTGCGGAGAAAGGAGGAAGTAAAAATTTGCCTGTAAAATCTAAAATTTTGTAAAACTTTCTCAGTCGATTTGAAATTGACGACAACTGGAATGTAGAGGTAAGCTTTTAGCGAAGCAATAGGTGCTCCGGACGTGCGCCAGGCGTCGTTTTCTCCCGAAGAGGTCACAGCGCTCAATAACCAGGCGTGAGCCCACAAAACAAGTGGCTTTGCAATTTTGAACTTTTGTTTTTGAACCAAAGATTGCACACCGTGTGTCTTTGTGGACTCTAGCCTAATTATAGAGCACCAGCGTTATTGTATATACGTTCTATATTTATTTTCTATAAATTTTTACTAAACTTCTAAGTTAAATTCTTAAACATTAACTTAATAATTAAGATATTAGATTAGACTCGGATTGGTAGTAAAGTAGGGCACTGTAAATAACTACACACACGACTAGACTAGACTGTATATTACATTGCTTTAGACATCTAACTTTTTCGTCCTGCAATTTTTTCGTGGAGGTTGGTAGATAACTGAATTTGTTTTGATCATTTAACTGCCTAGTTTGTGTCGGCCAATAGGCCAATTAACCACCGCACTGGTGACTTGTGGAACCAGGGGAATCAACCATGGGTACCCAGGTTGAAAAACCTGGGGACCAGGTCGTGAATTCTTTGCTAGAGAAGAGCAAGGATAACCCTCAGATCAATAGCTCTTTACCCGGTAAAAATATGACCCCAGGTACTCCGGTACAGCAGAATGGTGGTTCACTAAACAGGGAAAAACGACCACGAGAAGGTTACTCACCTAGTGATACATCACCTGATAAGAAACGAGATAGACCGGATAAAATAGATAACACTGTCCCTGTAGTGGTAAGTGTACTAAATCCACAACGCAAATTTACCAAATGGCACCCACATGAAGCTGCTAAAGCTATATATAAAGTCACAGGAACACATGTTCGTAGGATGTTGCCTTTACCCTCAGGAGACATGATTGTCTATTGCAATGACATGACAGAAGCATCCAAATTACTTAAATGTTCAGCATTCGGATTAGAAAATGTCAAATGTACCATATATAGAGAACCCGATTTAAATGTTTGTAAGGGTGTTATTAACCGTGTGGTCACTGAGGTGACAGAGGAGGAAATTCTGAAGGATATCAAAAGAGGCCATCCAAATATACTCAGGGCACATAGATTCAATAAACAAAGTGTACCCACGACATCTGTGCTACTAGTATTTAGTGGAAATTCTATCCCAGACAAGGTGTTTATAGGCTACCAGAGCTTTGAACTCAATGAATATACTGAAAGAGCTCCACGTTGTTTTAGATGTCAGAAATTCGGACACGTCAAGAACAACTGCAGCAGCCAACGTGCATGTCCGAACTGTTCAGCTGACCATGACTACAGCGCATGCGAATCGGACAAAAAGCTATGCGTGAACTGTGGTGGGCCACATAGTGCTGCCTACAGCAAGTGTGAGTTTCGCATTCAAGCGGACGAAGTCCAGAAAATTAAGGTAAATGAGAAAATAACATTCTCTGAAGCACTGCGAAAATATACAGCACAAAATACACCTGCCAGTGATGTCATCCCCTCTGCTAACCATAACCCCTGGTATATGATGCCACAACAAAATGTAAATATGTCAAACGTAAATAGTGCCGCTTCTAGTCTAGATCATTTTGAGCTGTCAGATTCAGAACCGCTTGCCAGCAATAACAGACGTAGTAGTTCACTGCCAAGAATCATGAAAACACCATTCCAAAGGCGAAATTCCATTCGAGGAAATGAAAAATCTAGTGATTTAAAACAACAAGGAACATACATTGCCCCAAACAAAGTGAAGCAAACCCAAGCTCAACCAAGCCCGTTGATAACTAAGGATCTCGTACTTTTTATTATTGCGGTTATAAAAATATTTCAAAGCAATAGCGATATAGATAGTGCCATATTGAACATAATCAACATAGCAAATACTGTGCTTAATATCCAAGACCTTAACGTACATGAAATAAATAACTTAGTAGGAAATAATGGAAAATAAAAACAGAAATTATCATCACCTCGTCCAAATATTATTTTATTTAATTTTAATAATGACTGCTCCAAGGGCATACAACATCACACAAAATAATTTATCTCTTATCCAGTGGAACAGTCGTTCAATAACGCATAAATGTGGCGAATTTCTAGTATATCTAAATTCAATGGCAGAAAAACCTTCTATCATCCTCTTACAGGAAACCTGGCTCAATGCAGAGTCTAAACCATTCACTGTTCCAGGCTATACTATCTATAGGCAAGATCGCGCAAATGGCATAAAAGGAGGCTGTGCTATCCTAATAGATGAGAAAATACCAAGTTATAATAAAAATGACAGCATAATGGACGATTTAAATAAAAATGCCAAAATAGATATTCAAGCAGTGTCGCTACCTTTGCCAAATCTCCCTGTAACGGTGTTCAATGTATACACCTCCGGTGAATATCTTCCAAACTACAAAAACAAATTGACAAATCTGTTTAATAAATTCCCAGGTCCCAGGATAGTTGCTGGTGACTTTAATTGCCACCACTATCTCTGGGGCTCAGAGTCTATTAATCCAAATGGTACAACTGTAATAGATATATTGGATAACACAAATATGATACTGATGAATGATGGAACAGCAACTAGACTTGACCCAGGCACCATGAAACTTTCACCCCTCGACCTTACTTTTGTAAGTCAAGATCTAGCAGCAAAAGCAGAATGGAGAGTTGATTTGAATAACGATATAGGAAGTGATCATTTCATTGTCCATATGAGTATATCCAATGCATATTATAGACAAAATGTTCCAAACAATAATCCGCCAAATACTCCAACTAATTGGAATCTAGACAAAGCCAACTGGCCTTTATACCAGTCCTACCTTAAAACAGTTGATACCAGCAACATAAAAAATATAGATCTAGAGGTCTTTAATGAAAATCTTTGTAATTTAATAAAAGAGGCGGCGAATATAAGCATTCCAGTGCGAAAACCAACTCTGCAGAATAAGCCAAGAGTACCCTGGTGGGATATATCCTGCAAAAAGGCATGTAAACAAGTCAAAATAACTAGGAATAAGTACCGTAGGATTCCCACAGAACACAACCTAAAGGCATATAAAGATGCGAGAAATATCAAGGTAGATGTACTCAGAGAGGCAAAGTCCAAACATTGGAAAATGTACTGTGAACGGCTAAATAAATATACACCAATAGGTAGGCTATGGCGACAGGTCAAAAGCATGAAAAATGCAGATGCAAGTAGGAAGATCCCAACATTAGTTCAAAATGGCTGCCCAATTGCTGATGACATAGAGAAAGCGGAATGCTTTGCTAGGACCTTTAGTGGGAATAGCGCGGATGATAAATATGACCCAGGGTTTTTACAACATAAAATATACACAGAAAATAATATGCCCAACATAGATACCACCTCATCATTCTCTGCTATCAATCGCCCTTTTACACTCCCAGAACTCAAAGCTGCCATTAAAAATACAACATCTAGCCCAGGTATCGACGGGATCACATATAAACTTCTGTCTAAATTACCAGAAAATATTTTATGTATCCTATTAGATTTGTTTAACCAGTCATTTTCAACTGGAGTTCTACCGGCAACATGGAAAATGGCAATAATAGTCCCCATTCTGAAACCACATAAACCACCTCAAGATCCTGAAAGTTATCGACCCGTGTCCCTAACTGTCCATATGGGAAAAACCATGGAAGCTATGCTCAATAACAGATTAATGTTTCATCTAGAAAGTAAAAACATCTTAACAGAAAACCAAAGCGGATTCAGGAAATTCAGGCGCACCACCGATCAAATTGTCAGAATTCAGAACGAAATATGCAATAATACCAAATACATTACATGCGCATTATTCTTAGATATCGCTAAGGCATTTGACCTTACATGGCGCAAAGGTATTATCTTGAAACTACATAATTATGGTGTGCGCGGGTTGATTCTCGGGTGGATAAACAACTTTTTTCGACAGCGATTCATCAAAGTTAAAGTAAATGATACCTACTCCAGGCAATATTCCATTAATAACGGTACTCCACAAGGGAGTATCATAAGCCCTACCTTATTTCTCGTTATGATAAATGATCTTCCACAAGTAATACATAATTGTGACATCATGTTATTTGCTGATGATGTGGCTATATACAAGTCAAGTCCCAATATCCAACATGTAACCAAAATTATTCAAACTAATTTAAACAATATCGTCCAGTGGGGAAAAGAGTGGGGTTTTAGTTTTGCGCCCGCGAAGACAAAATTTTTAATTTTTAATAAATCTCGACGTATAGAACCTACGCATATTGTACTAGAAAATGTTCGCATAGAGGCAACAAAAGAGGCAAAGTTCCTAGGGGTGACAATTGATACAACTATGTCATGGATTCCTCACATAAACGATGTCATAGCGCGCTGTCAAACAATCATAAATCTGCTAAAAACTCTGTGTGGAACAAAATGGGGAGCTGACAAAACAACACTAATTCTCCTCTACAGGGCACTTATCCTATCAAGAATCACATATGCTCAAGAAGCATATGCCTCTGCAAGTCAGACTACCTTAGCTAGGCTAGATTCACTGCAAGGTACTGCACTCGGAATAGCGTCAGGAACGCTGAAAAGCACCCCGCATGTTGCTCTCCAGCTACTATGTAATGAATTACCACTGTCAATACGTAGAGATATAGCTATATTTAAGTTTGGCCTCCATCTTAATTTCTCCCATAATAATGCTACTAAAAAAATACTACAACTAACTTGGCATGTATTTCGAAATTTCCCGCCGAATACAAACAAACCTATCCCATTCAATATTCGTTTTCGTAGGATTTGCGAGTCAATTACTTATGAGCCACCTGAGATGCAAATTAACATAACAAGAGGTCATCCACCATGGCTTCTCATTAACACGCTGATATCAAATGAAATCCAAGATAGAATAATCACACTAGGTATTGACAAAAACAACATACAGTCCAAACTTCAAATCACAAAAAATGTAATTGGTGATAAATACAGCTACCACCTTCAAATATACACAGATGGTGCCTACTCGAATAATACACACCGAGCAGCAGCCGCATTTATGATCCCCTATCTCAAATTGACAAAAAGCTACCGTCTATCAGACTATTGTGGTATATTGTCCTCAGAACTCACAGCTATACTCTTGGCTATACAGTTTGTCGTAGACTCCAAATTTTCCCGAATAGCTATATTAACGGATAGCCTGAATGCTCTAAATAAAATAGAACAGTACGGATATAACACAGAAAATAAAATCATAAATGAAATAAAGCTAACTCTGAACAGACTAGCCCTAGCAGGTAAAGATATCCAACTAGAGTGGATACCAGCACATATCGACCTCACGGAACATGATAATGTAGATGTTTCAGCTAAGCTGGCACTAGACAAATCAGAAATAGATGTAACTGTAGCACTGACTCAACAGCAAATTTATGCTAAATACAAAAACGCTTTTCAACTAAAATGGCAAACAATATGGTCGACCAGTACTAAAGCACGTGCAATGTATAGTATAATAAACAATATTAGTGACAGTAGGTCTCTCACTTATGAACTAAAACCAAGGCTCATAAATGCCAGATGGAACAGACTACTTTGTCATCACAACAAACTAAACTATCATCTCTTCAGAATGAGTCTTGTAGACTCGGATAAATGCGAACAATGTGACTTGACAGAAAATGTTGAACACTATATTATGATATGTGACAGATACACTGAGGAAAGGTCTACTTTATTTAGAGAGATAACGGGTACAGATACCGGACGACCAACTCTAACGGATATCTTGGTACCAAAAAATATAAGTTCGTCTAAAGCACTGGAAAAATTCATCCGCACTACTAAAAGAGATGTATAATACATAACTATCTCAGTACACCAATGCCATAGCCCATATATAAACAGAATGTGAAATAATTAGACTAAGTGTACCAAAATTTTATCAACATAAAAAATAAAAAACTAGATATAATGTAAATCTGATTGATATAACGCTAACAGCCAGACACACTGCATTAATAAACTTACAACAGACTAATGATATGTGAAATCAGAGCGGTGGACATGCTGGCGGTGGGTCCCTGGTTAGCAGGCGGCCGCCGTTTGCCAGGCGGCCCTCTCGGCCTCCTCGTCCTGTTGCTCGGTGGCGGCGCGTGTGTTTGGGTGGGACTGGCGAGTGGTGACAGGCGGTAGCCGGATGGCCTTGCCGTACTACCGGAACGGTCGACAGATATGAAGAGGGATTACAAGCAGGAACAGATTAAGTGCTAAAATCATGTATATTATATAGGCATGAATAATATAATTGTGAAGAAATATTGTCATTAACACTAGTGCATATTGAATAGTATTTCTGTAGCAGTAATAATAATATATGGTTATAACACCCACGTGGCATTAAAACCTTTAGCAGGACAACCAACATGCCCAGTATAGAATGAACGGTGTGAAACCTTCACTGAGTGGTCGCCCGACATTGGTGGGTCGTCAGGTCGCTGCGTGGTCGCTGGGTTTCGGGACATTCTGGGTTGATGCGGTCGGCTGGCGTCTCGTGTCTACACGCCTGTCGGATACTGCTTTGACGATACTCTGGTCACTCCCGCGGATACAGGGGTCACTGGGTACATGCACTGTGAGTGGTTGCTGGCCTTCCTTATCAGTCTATTCTTCCTCTGGATATGGGTGGAGGACTCCGCCACTTCAAGAGAGTAGGGGTTAACCCTATAGCCCCGGGCTTACACTGCAGTACCTCTTAAATGAGGAACGATAGGCCTTAAAATCTGGCACAGGTAGAGGGTAGGGGGCGGCCTCTGGCCCCGGGCAGACACAGCAGTACCTCTTGGATGAGGACGTCGGCCTTAAATAACAATTGCACACAGAGGGACCGACCACATGCAGGGGGAGTACTCGTTAGACTGGTGAGAGAGGAGAGGGATCACTTCACAGTGTGCGTGTCCAGGGATCACTGGATCCTAGGGAATAGTTCGGGGATCTAGGTAAAGGGCCCGGCGGGTGTGTGGATGCGAGAGGTCGGTTTGCTGCTCGACGCAGGGGTCGTGGAGTGCAGACGCTTGCGCAGTTGGTCTTGTGCCTCACCTTTGTGATGTGGGCTCGATGCGATGGCGGGAGTAGCATCACTGGGCTAATAGAGTAGCAGGATCATTTATTAATGAACTAAGAACTACGATGGCATAAACTAAGGAAGAGTGGTCATACACTCAACGCCATATCTTTTCACATAACCCTTCCAGCCTTTTTCTTTTACCTCATGTGTATTACGGTTTCATTAGCATATTCATTATATATTCCCAGTAACCTAATAGAGAGGTTTTTGCTTCAATCATCTCCGATTTTCTGAGTGGAGTATGTTATGGGGGATGGCAGGGAAGGAAGGCGGTCGGTGTGCCTGCACGCGTTGGGTGCATCCCAGCGCATGCGCTGCCTTCGTGTGACAGGATGGGGGGAGCCGGGAGGGGCGCATGGGAGGCGGGGGTGGCTGGCTCTCTGGGGAGCCATGTTCCAAGTGTGGACCACCTACTTATGCATCAGCCAGTAATATGTAGGAAATAACATATAACGTCAACTAAAATTCAAGACCGTTGCGTAAATTAGTTTACTAGATAAACGCAACTAAATACCAAAACAACAACATTTAGTCATTTCCCAAAAAAAATTTCTCCGCCCCCCCGAGACGAAATCCTGGCTACGCTAGTGCATGAAATACTGTATGTATTTTCACAAATTTGTTTGTGGTTTTTGGTCTTGCACGCATCTACTGTACATAGACAACTGCTCTAGTACAGTTGGTGTGGGAATAAAGCTATGACTCGTAGACAATATGAAGTGACGTCAGCTATGCATTAGTCTAATACATTTTCATCAACCTAATATGGATATACAAAATAATAAATACATCTCTATTGTCAATCTCAAACTGTACAATAGAATACTCGGCTCCATTATCAGACCACTCAGCAGAAAATAGACATTAATGTTTATTATATTTCTACATGATCCACAAACCAAACTATACGATAATTAAATAATATGCTACTCAATACTTAAGTTTTAGTGATCTTGAAGTATTTATACTCCTATCAATTTCATAAAATCTGAATTCAGCCATTTCATAAATTATATAATTAGTTGAAATTTCAGATAACACATTTTTTTATTGCGATACGTTTTCACTCTCAATCATAGTAATGTAAAATTGAGATTATTGTGAAACATAATATCAGTTAATTAGAAGTTAATCGCTAATTTCTTTTAAAAGTTACCCTCCGTTTTAAAAAAATAAATATTTAACTCCTTGATTGCCAAAGATGTATTGATACGTCATAAACATATGGGATATGAGCGTGTTGACAGCCTGACAGTCTAATAGTTAATTTCGCTTGATGTAGAGAACGAAAAGACTTTATCATACTGACATAGTCTACCACCACGACAGACTTTCTTCATCAAAACCTAAGACGAGTGACAGTTAAACCGTTAAAATGCTTTGCAGTGTTTCAAACAAGTATACAGTACACCTAAGAGGCTAACCATTACTAAACCACCATCACATCTTATAAAGAAGTTAAGAGTGATTTTTAATCGCCGAACCATACATATAAGTTACACTCATTACTCAACCACCTTCACATATAAATAAGTGAAAAGTGACTTTTAATGTCCTGAACTATACATACAAGTTACAATCAACCATTATTCAACCACCATTACATCATATAAATAAGTGAAGAATGACTTTTAGTGCGTCGAACCATACTGTACATACAAGTTATAACCAGTCATTACTCAACCACATCTTAGAAATAAGTTAAGAGTGACTTTTAGTGTATTAAACCATACACACAAATTACAACCAACCATTAATGAAGGCTGACTTTTAGTGCACCGAACTGAGCCATACAAACAGGTTACAAAAAGTCATTACATCCTATATGACATTTAGTGTCACCATAGTGTTACCATACACTCAAATCACAACCAGCCCTTACTCAACCACCATCACATCTGAGTCGGCACTTTCCCCGCTTTCGGCGACTCGCGGCTTTTTGCTGGGTGTCAAATCGTTGTGGTCGTCCCCCGGCTTTCGTTTTCGTGGAAGGACGTCATTTTCTGGCTCGGGATCATCGAGCATGACCACCTCATCCTCTTCCTCAACTGAAAACACATCACAATTGTTGAGTACAAACGTCATCATATCATGTATTGGTAGACAGCTAGTGATAACGGTGATGTGTGAATTTGATTTTTTTTACCACTTATCTTAGTTTCTGATCTTAGTTCTGATCATTAGTTTCTGATCTTACAGGCCTGCATTTGAAGCTAAGCTATGGTTGCATACTTTAATTGACGTGTTTAAAACAAGGGTTGCAGATACGGTTCGGTAAATTTGGTTTTTGATGCCAAAAACAAGATTGTTTGGTCCAGTTCGGTAAATAGGTATTTTTATTTCGGTTCAGCAAATTTTGGTGAAAATTAATTTACGTTGAAAACAGGTTGAAATGTGGTCGTTATAGCCAAACTTTGATTCGCCTGAAATTTATGTTCGGTCGAAATTTGGTTCGCCAAATTGGCAGAGTTTTGGTAATTTAGTTTGGTGCGGTAATTTCGGTTTTGGAATCACCCAATTTGGTTCGGTTTTGACCCCTTTTAGAAACTCCTGTTCGGGCCCGCCATATTATTTTATAACAGTACTAGCGATCTACCCGATATACGTACATCATATATAATAACATCCATCGTCACGTGCCGTTGGGTCGGTGCCTGAATTTTATAAGGGGCATGTAGGGATCATGTACATAATCACGTTGTGTGGCAGTATGCCGTGTGGCAGCGTGTGGTTTGATACTGTGTGGTATGGTGGTGTGGAGTGTTTCATGAGGTATGGTTGATGACTTGATGTGTCTAATGTTCATCTAAAATGGCTACACAAAATTCACTTGATTTTGATTTGTGTGTGGTACCTTTTGGTGAAATTGCTACAGGCCACCATAATATCCCTCCTTCACAACAACTCATTAATGGGTGCTGATAACTTGCACATGCGGGTGAAGGGAGGGGGGGATTCGTTAAGGATACCCTGTGGAAACCTTCTGTCATCCTTGGGCAAGCCAGTTATATAAATGGCACATTTATCAACTGATATTGAAGTTTATGTCTGCTAAACTGTAGTCATAGCAAGCAGCTGTGTGTAATCACCTATGGTAATAAAAACATACTGAAAATGTCATGACAGCATTGTTGTGAGTCTTGTGGCAGATATTGTAGCATCCATGATTGGAATAATGATGGGTGTTAGGTGATAATGACTGACACATGGGTGAGGTCCATCAAATGTAGGACATTCATGACGGTGTATGCATAAACTCCACATAAACAATTCCTACTCAGTTACTGCGCCTTGTTTCAAGAAAGTTGGCCCATCTAATCCCTAATTTGTATTTTGACAACAATTACATTGGTGCTAATCTTTCAGATATCCGGGGATCACCCCCCCCCCCCCCACATCTCCGCAAACATAGTGCGCAGATATACCCATTATAGTTCCAACCCCCTATAAAATGAATGTCTGCAACCTCTCCACTGGATACTTGTGTCTACAATGCAGAGTATACACTTCAAGTAGTCTACACACAACTGGCATTAGCTTACTGTCCCTTGAGATTGACACCCTACTTAATGGACCATTAATTGTGACTGTTCTAGGTCTAGGGTATCTATCTACTGTTTCAGCCAATGCAATAGAGTGCTACAGATAACGCTTGTTGGTGGAACTTCCTTTACTTTCATACCTCCCCACTGACACAAACACTACATCACCCTTAAATGTCTGGTGCACTTTGTAGTTCAAAGACTCCATAAATCACCTCAGTATAAATCTACCATTGCATGGTCCGCTGCATCTGATGCTTCCATAGGGCAGCACATACAAAGTCCTCACACTTTATTTATAGGCAGTCCCCTATGCCTATGGTTGGGCAACCAATGAACCACATCTAGCACTTCATGTGAACATTCAATATCAATTGAGTCTTCACAATCTATATCCACTTAGACCCACTACTGTCACTACATACATCGTTTAATAATGTCAGTAAAACAACGTATGAAGCGAATGCAAACATCACACTGTTTTAATGCCATTGTAAATAAATCGACATAAACACCACATCTATTTATTATAGTTGCAAATGAAACTGCAAGACACCATGTTTGTAGTGAGCCTTATTTATGTACTGTAGGTAATGATGTTACAAAATAATTATCTGTAATTATAATAATATATTTTATAAAAAAAGATAATTGAACAGATAACAAATTGCATTTATACATTAATGATTAATGAGGTATATATAGGTAGAATAATATTTTTTAAAAATACAAAATTTGTAATATAACGAAATTATACGGATACAGCTGTATACCAGTATCGTATATTAATTTTATAAATTAAATAATCTATGAAACGACATAATTCAAAATTCAGAAAATCGGACATTTGTAATGAAAACATTCATAAATTCATAATGTATTTGTTTATAATTGTCAAAAAAATTATTTGACTGCAAAGTAGTAAATAGTAAAATTAATACTGGCCTATTATACTTAGTAACCTTAATTTAAATACAAAACATAATTGCAAACAATATTGATTGTGAATAGTTCATGCACAATGAAAAACAGTTCATGATTTATAACCGACACAAATTATTATAATAGTCTATACATAATGTGAGTATTGGTCATCTTAAATAGTGTATACATGCAATTAAATTATTACATATTAATTGGTTTGATATGAGATTGGAAATTTGGAATTAATATAATTAATTATAACAGTTGTTAGTATTTTCAGTAATTTTAAATCCATTTTTTTACATGACATTTGAGATATTTCAGAATTTGTTAATAGACAGTCATTTGCAATTTGTCATAATTATACTGTATGTAAGTATACTATCAAAAAACACATAATATTTGAGTAGTAACATTTACTCACTACTGTAATAAAATTGGATTTAAATTGATTATCATGAGGATTGCATTTTAAGTTACGCTTGAAATTGAATGAATAAGACAGAATTAATTTAATGTGGCACTGAAAAGGTTCATAAATTGTTAAATAATTGTTTACCTGCCTAATTCGAATCTATTGGCATTGTTAGAAGCTATTGGTAAAATTTGTAGCGCAATTTTACACATCTTTAAATTTGACAATAATTCAAAGTTGAAAATTATTAATACATTGTCTCATCAAATATCTCATTATTTTACAATGATGTTTTTTAGTTTTCATATTTAAATCACATCATACCATATTTCCGTGCAACAATAGGGCTACATAACAAATCAAATACACATATGAAGTTACGCTGATAAATTATCAATTGATTGACTACATTTTCTGTCGTCGTATAAAAGGTTATCAAAATTCAAAAATAATTTTGAGGGTTATCGAAAATTGAGATAATTTGTAGAAATTGCGACTGTTGATATTTTACATAATATTACTTTACACGAAATACACACCAATAATTTTTTTTAACAACAACAATGGGTCAAAATTAAATATAGATGTCGTTGTGTATATTTCACTATCTACTGTTCAAATTGTTCATTCACTACTGGTGACTTGTGCCAACAGGTATTAAAACCTGCCATACTACAGGTAATGGGTATTGCACCTGGATCTGAAAGCTTTACAGCCTAATCAATAATGACA
>WNLI01188856.1:0-13389 GCA_025802215.1 Wirenia argentea | reverse complement strand
TAAAAAAAGATGGCCGACTTTTTCTTCCTTCAATTTTTACAAAATACCATATTCTCAGGAATACAAAAAAAAATTCTGGGGGGGGGGGGAGCTAAAGTAAATCCCAGCCGAAAAATTTAGCTTAAAGACTTTTAATTCCCTGATAAAATGGTTACTTTTCCCTATAGTTTTAGTGTGGAATTTAAAAAAAAGTTGAAAATTAATTAAAAATGGATTATCTCCCTTCAAAATTGCAAAAACTCATGCGTCAACTACTTTCGCTCCGCCCACTGAACTAGTGGATGTAAGATTGTAAGTAATAGTAGTTGCTTGCCCAAGAAAATTACAGAATCACAGGAAAAATGCCACCAAGTTTTGACGTCTTTGATGTGGACGTAGCAACGGGGACCCCCCGATCTCTAGAATTTCTTACAGGGTTACTTTCCTTTGTACCAGACGATTATTTAAGTAATAACTTATAAGTATTGACATTTTTGACAAATTATGGTAGGCCCCTCGCTCAGTGGTCGAGTGGATTAGTGCCCTGTCAGTCGCCAATCAGCCCAGAGTTCGATAGATGAATCCAGGGCAAATGGGCAATGTTTACAAACATTGATAACAAAGGACGCCTCCAGAAGCTGTGTATTGTTGGCTTGTTGCCTCCACAAGCCGAGTAGTCGAGTACGCGCATATTCATTTTCGTATTTGCATATCATTATAAATTGGTCTATTGGTTATATATTCCCACTTCTGACATTTTTTTATTAGCTGGAGCAACTGAACTTATTAGAGCATGAACATTGTCCAAGTCCGCAAATCACGCCACTAAGTAATAATGGCAGTAATAATCGTAATACTAATAGTAATGTTCTTCGGGTTCCAACTGCCACTTAGACAGCCTTCCACTCGCAAGTGACACTACGATTTACACAGGAGGATGGCCTGGTAGGAGGACGGCGGCAACGTGTTGGCAGTCTCATTTGCGGCTTTGCCGACCCGTGCTCATACGATGACAGAAGTGTATTACTGTATATTCAATGAATCAGTGTTCACCTACGGAGCGGTCGGAGCCCTATTAAAGAACGCAATATATGACTGTATGTCGTCATAATTCCACAGGGGTCGGCGAAGACATTTCGTGGCAGGAACGAAGTGCATGAAATACTCACGAAATGCTAGTGGCAGACGTAATCGGGTCATCAGTTATGTGCCATTGCCTACAGCAAGTACAACAACATCCGATAGTCCCAACGGTGCTACTTCATCCAGTGCTTGTGCCATTACTCCCTCTGACAATGTGCCTGGTAAGTCGTACAGTTTGTCTCATTGTCGTTGGTCGTTCACCAAAGTGTTCACATTGAGTCATGAGATGTTCCAGCTCGCACGATGCAGCTCCACATCGGCACGTCTGTTGATTGGTATCCCCAGGCGAGGTTAGAAGCTGGGGTTGCAGCCTATCCAGATCGGACTCGGTTAGCTGTACGCCAGATTGGCCACGACAGTTCGCTGTTTACAGTCAGTTTTTTTCGATGGTTTTAAGTCATTTTTGGCCATTGCTCGACTAGTACTACACAAATGATACCATAATTCGGACCTTCCGCTATGTAGCGGAAAATTGATCAATATACAAAAGTTTGAAACTCGTTTACCAGCTTTGTGTTTTCCACATTGTCACATCGTGACTGTAGTATTAACAATTTTGTGCGCCCTTCAACTTAGCAAATGTTACAATCATTTCCATTAACAAAATTCCACCTGATTTATATAATACTGTACATACAACATACATTTTTGTTGGTGGAATCGATCCATCCCACTAGACATTCCTGTAATTCATTTAATTAGAATCGCGTTGATAATGAATAATCGGCTTCTAAATTAAATAGATATTGTCGTATGTAGTAATATCATATTACTAATATGATACTATTGGATTGCAGGAGCGAATATGGACTGTGAACCAGCAGCTGCAGGAACATCATCTTCCACATACAACGAGAGTCGCACCAAGGTGGCACAAAAATGGGAGGAGTTGCGCAAGCCGATGCTGGTGTGTCATGTCGCAGAGATGTCCCCCGCGACACATCAGTGTCAAAAATGTGCGTGTCCTCAAGAGAACATCATCCACTGCGAGGACTGCGGCCCAAACGCGTACTACTGTACGGACTGCTGTCTGATTGTGCACGAAACATGCTCGTTGCATGTTCCGTGTCAATGGCAGGTACTGTAGGCTGTTCCTTATTATTATATTGTTCGTGAATACTGACTGAATAGTGAATATTACATACTATTCTGTTTTACTATATTCATCTAATCATCTACTTATCTATCTATGTCTGCACAAGTGCCACAATTGTTCGCTGTACACTTTGGTAACCTGATCCTCATTCCATGGTATGATCACTGAATACTACTCAACACAGTGAACACTGATCCACACGTGTGTATGTTCCAACTTCCACTATGACAATCAATCGTATGTTACCTCAGTATCCAGAGAAAATATAATACACTCACCGTTGGTAACTTGTGTGGTTTTTAAAAGGTCAGAGGTTCGAACCCTGGCCACATCGATCCGTCAGATTGGAAGTACTTAACATGGAAGTACTTAATTCACAACATGAAGTCAGTTATTGCTGTTTGAAATCGAGACGGCGCAGATTAGAAACCACGATCTCCTGCACATGTCCAGCACTTATCTTACTGCCGCATAATACTGCGTCGGTACATAATATACTACGTGGCCCATTGAAGAATGCACCCTATCGTTTGAAAAGAATAGACGGTATCAATCTAACCGTAATAATGAATGATTTTACATGACGTCTCCTTTCAGGGGTTTAGTTTCAAATGAGATTGTAGGTGACTATGGGAGTACTGTAGGTGTATTTGTTGCAGGCCAGTACATGTATGTACACACCAGTCCCGATGAAGGAGACCCTCAGGCGGTTGGATCACGCACACTGCCCTCACATTTCCACCAAATCCATCGTCGTGATAGACGATAGAGGTACATTATAAAGTAGCAACTAGTAAGTATGTAAATCTAGATTATATATTATATATGTGTCCAGACATAGCCCAACCTGTATTATGGAAGACCGAAACTTCAGTGGAACTGCTGCAACCATAATATTTTGTTTACAAACTGATTTCTGATAAGTTCCACAGTCGCTTTGGCGGGATACCTTTGTCGGTTAAACGTTAGGACTGTTCTGAAGTTCCCTCGGTAAGAACGCATTCACACTGACGGTCTAGGCTTGGAATTTAAGTCAAAACATGCTGGCACCTTGGAAAATCTTAGAAGACCTAGCAAATATTTTATTCCACATCAAAATGAAATATTGGTACCGTGTTATGGCTGTGTGCAATTTAGCAACTCTAGCTATTATACAGTTAGTACTATTGTAGGCTAAGTTATGTTGAGGATAGAATTTCAATTAACGGCTGGATGTTGCTAGACAGACAGAGTCTAGTATCGGACGTTGTGATATAGCGATGTAATTACTGAGACGGTTGATACATTGATGCGTCTGTGGCAGCTCGGCAGCACCGTGTCGACGTGGAGGTGTGCAGCTGTGAGGAGGTTGCAGTCACCCTGATACGACACCACCTTTGGCCAGCCACTCCGACATACCCAAAGACTGCCTTCACCTTCTCCTTCATGGAGCTGTTGACCATGCTGCAGTTAGATGCTCATGTCCCTGCCAAGGCCTTCACCGGTGCAGTGTCCCAGATGCTCTCATTCTTGGGTGTCAGAATGGACCTGTTTGGGGTATGAGACAATTATTGTACTTTAATATCAAGTATCCTTTCTCTCCAATGGGTATGTGACTGTTTATCATCTAAAGCACCAAGAACTTGGAAGAACGGAGGCGGAGACGGACGGCAAATGGCATCATGACATTGCACCAAGAAAGGCAATGCTCTTGGGTTTGTGTGTAGAAACTTTAGTATGTGTCTGAATCAGTGAAAGAGCGACTGTACAAATCAATGGTCAGACCGCACCTGGAGTATAGTAGTGGAGAATGGAACCATCACCTAAAGCATCACAAAGATTGAAAACATCCAAAGAACAACTGCAACAGTAGGGAACCTGGCACTGTAACGGGCCTACTAGCTGACCTAGAGTGGTGATCACTCGAAGACTTCATTATTTATTCTTAACAAAATTATACGGTGGGTTCTAAAGAATATTTGATTCGAAATGTTGATTGTACGACAGTACGACGTGTACATACCACCATTTTGTTAATAGGAGGTTAATTATACATGTTTACACTGTACATACTTGCCCGAACAATATATATTGCATTCATATTCAGTTCAGTACTTCAGTGGAACAGAACCCCCCTCCCCAAATTCTGCTGGCTTCTTTCCTCTGTCTTCAATGAAACACACATTAAGCACACTCATTCAAGATGGGAAAATCCTGCCTTCATCTGGTGGTTTTCTTTGGGTACTCTGGTTTCTCCACCAACTCACTTTCGGCCACTTTAGATTGTAACTGTTGATAGCTTGATTGTACCATGGCCTAGTAGTTGATCTATAGTACATGCAGTTATACATCTCTCGCCCACTGTGTAATTGTAGTCGGACAAATGACTAAAACGCCGGACATTATTATTATTACCCAAATTAATGCCCTATTCATTATTCATGGGATATGAATTTTTGTATAAGTTTCTTGAATTTGACTATAATATATATACTTATACTATATATGTGTGTGCATTTGTTAGAGACGGGACATTTACCGATCTGTGGTTGGGGATTGTTTGGGTGAATACATGCTGCACCGATCCAGTCTGCTCACAAAGCACACGATGTGTGAACGTACGATTGGGCGCGAATGTCCTCTCTGTCAAAAGGTTACTCACATTTTGTTTTATTAGTATGTAATGTTATAACCGCATGGATGAGTGAGGGGTTGCTGCCCTTGTCCCCTTGTCGTCGTACCAGATGGATGCCATCATGGGTGTAACTAGGCGATATACAGAGCTGCAAAATCCAATCTATGGGGGAATGCAGCAATAAGAGCCCCTCATCTGACAACTGGGCGCCCAATACAATCGCTCTATGACAGTCTTGTGACTCTTCAAAAGGTTAGTGGTATGATGATACCCATATTTTATGTACAAGTATGTGAAAAACAATTTCACCGGCATGTAATAACGGATATGGCGCATCAACTGGCGAGATCATGTTAGGACAGAGGCTGTCCTGCGTAGATCTAACCAGACTCTTTCCGAGTTGGTTCGGAGTACTCAACTTTGATGGCTCGGACACGTGTTACGGATGAGTGACTAACGTATACCCAGAAGTATGATTGTGGACCAGATACAGTACATCAACAATAACAAATTTATCTCGTACTTGAAATTACATCAGATGTTCCTTAAGGTATAACATACCCATTCAAACTAGGGATGAGCGAACCAAACACGCAACTCGAACCATATCCGAACCGACCCGGATCGGGTCGAGTTGTGAAGTGATCTCCTCGGTTCGGGTCGAGTTCGGGTTGCATTACTTATCAGTAAATTCCTGATATTCTAGTGCAAAACTTTCTACAAACTACAACCATGCGCATTCCCGCGGGGTTAGTGACCCTCGTAATGGTCCAGTAATTAGTCTGACCAGTCTGAGTCAACAAATCCCATAAATCTCCAGATTATCTACCATGCATCAGAGGGCATCCCCTCTACAGTCAATATAGTTACATTGGTATCCCGGCCCCAGTGGCATCATCTACGTAACCTAATAGGTGTAGATATAGACAGGCAATCTAGCCACACAGCTGCTGTTTGTTTGATCCCGGCACATTAACGCGAAAGGCAGAAATGATAATTACAGTACAGCCTATAATTAAACAGACATAAGGTATTCACTAATTCATTGTGGTATGAAGAATTGGCATACTTTAGATACGCCAAATGTAAGTATGATTGCATTTACATAGCCTACAACCCTAGCAACACATAATAACAGTCCCTAGCAACGCATAGCAACCACATGACATATTTACAAAACATCAGGGGGTCTCCGAAGTATGACGATTTAAGGAATTATTTATTGTGTTTTAAATCAGAAAAATTTCTTATTGACAATGTTCACAGATAAATGTTATGGCTAAAACCATGTTTAGTTGAAAAGTGAAAATTTTGCATTTTTTACTATGAAATGGGTATGTTATACGTTAAAAGATTTATGGTACGGTCAGATTATTTATGGGACACCTAACGTCAATATGGAAATTTATTGAACGACGATTGAGCAATCGGGAGCCTGCATTTTATTCAAGTATGAGGTAATGGTAGATGACTAGGTGTATAAACTTGGTATGATACCCTCACACAAGAATTTGAATCTTGCTTTGAATGTCAGAACCATATGAGTACATGTCTACATGATTGATCCATCTGAAACTCCCCTCCCTTTATTCTCATTCCTCGGCAATGCATCTAAATTAATCATTGACTAGCTCGTATTTTTATTCATGTCACAATTTCATATATTTTCATGGATTACCTTACATTGTAGACGCCTGCCGTTATTTCTATGGACGGAAATTTTGGACTTGTCCACAAGAAATCTTCTGGTGAGGGATATGGGGCAGCGAAACATGGCGATCTACTCTTCGCTGATCCAGCGGATGTGTCTACTTTTGTAGACAGATACAGCGCGCAACCTACCGCTGGCAGTGAGACAAGTCGCAACCATGATGTACACCGACAGGTGTGTGTAACTATATCTTGCCTAAAATTTAAATTCAATAACATGTAACCGACTATCATCTACAAAGTCAAAATTCTGTATCTACACTTTGGTCGAAATTATATTTTTGCAGAAAAATATATTGTGTTTCTACATCTTTTGTTAAAGGGACATAAGTATAGCGTAATTATTTTTCACAATATTGTTAAAAAACTACCAAAAATGTCAAAAATACGTATCTGCAGTTGATACTGTATGTCGTCTTGAGTGGTGATATCAGTGTAATGCCATTTTCGGCTGTACTATACGGTTCGGGGACTTTTAAAAACGATGTAGATGCATGGACACATTTTGGGTTTGCTTGCCCTTTACAATAACGCACAGCAGAGGCGGTCACATGAGATGCCTTGCATAATGACACTGCACCGCAGAGAACACAATACTCGCCAGACGAAGTACGATATTTTTGGGATTCGATCCCGGGACCTCTCACACTAAGTCAAATGCGCTACAATTGAGCCACTTACGCAGTGCGTAAAAAGGACGGTATAGAAATGGGATGGTATAGAAATGGAAGACATTGGTCATGAGGTATCATTTCTAGCGGATTTACATGTGCAAGCCTGAAAGGTCTTGATATTTTGCATGTATGTGCTCTTTTGTATCTTTATAGCATTTGTACAACACACAGGAGTGTTCTTCATTCCAAGCCGGAAATGATCTAAGGTCGAAAACGAAGAACGCAAAGCTCGATGTGACGGGGGTGTTCGGTGCAATATGCCGCCATGACATCCCATTGCAATTCGTGGACATGAAGCATGGCGAGAGGTTTGTATTTATAAATCATTGAATAATATAATGGAGGGCATT
The DNA here is from genome assembly GCA_025802215.1 of Wirenia argentea. NCBI lineage: Eukaryota > Metazoa > Mollusca > Solenogastres > Pholidoskepia > Gymnomeniidae > Wirenia > Wirenia argentea. Next base: position 5,823 of record WNLI01188856.1, on the reverse strand, counting down.
ATTCCTGAATGTGATATGGTCACATCTTGTTTGATGTGTAGCGACCTCACTACAGTCATGCGCGAAGTAACTTTGGAATTGCACAACACCGATAGACAAGAACATTAGCTGGAGTAATCGTTGGCCAACGCCAATGGTTGCTGGGGGGGGGGGCAATGTAGGGCTGGTGTGGTATTGTTGTTAACAGTCCCACATAAATTTAGTGTTTGTAATGTGATGTATCGCTCGCTGGTCATCAGTAGGGTTTCGGGGGTTAAGATCGGGACCCTTCATGATGGCCCCCTAGCAACCATTGGCGTTGGCCAACGATTACTCCAGCTAATGTTCTTGTCTATCGGTGTTGTGCGTGCAATTCCAAAGTTACTTCGCGCATGACTGTAGCGAGGCCGCTACAGATGTAGCATATGAAAGTGCCAGTAAAAATTACTGGGCATGGGCAGGATAATTTCGTCTTCCCTGACTTGATGCTGGAAGAAGTCGGGAGAATTCATATGAAATCCGCCTAGTTCTCAGATGATCAGTTGTTGATGTCCTATTTTTTGTGTTTTAATCATTGTGTTTTTACTGATAATATATTGGTCAAAAAAAGAAGCGTGCCACCTATAACAAATATAATATTGAAAGTGGCGAGTTTCTTTTTTTTACCAGTATAGTAGTAAGTACTATAAAGTGTGAACTTTTATGTATATTTATGAACTAGTGTGTAATTATTTATGTGAGTATTGTTACATGTGTAACCGGTATACCGGTAGATTGTTTGTTTTTATCAGTCACAGTATTGTATAGGCAATAATACTGTAAATTTAATATTACAACCTCACTGGAACATGTATTGGCATGTTGTCGACCGTAAACACATTTTATGCCCATTCATACAGTACATACTCACAGCAAACATTCTGTGGATTTTTCTGCTAGACAAGAGGGGTAAGTTGGTTGCCCAAGGGAATTGCAGTAGAAAAATAGGGCACCAAGTTTTTGCCGCGACCCAGGCATGGACCCCTGACCCCATGGTCAATATTTCATGGTGATCCATAAGCAGTGATGTATGTTTTACACTGGCCCTTCGTAATACATATAGAGCTACACACGCATTAACATGCCTGATTACCCTGATAACATTTGAACAACATGACCTGTTTACATGATTGAGAGTAACCGCAAACCCAAGGGAAGCCATACTAAATGTGTAATGAGACACTGTGTAGACGTGTATGATCAAAACCAAAACAGATTACAGAACTTGTGAGTTGAACATGCCTCTCATTTAGTGTAACAAAATTGTGAAATGGTGTGCTTTTATAGTATCTTCCTATTGTGCTCGGTCTAAACATTTTGCGATGTATGCCCAGCCAATGTACAATATATGGTAAAACACATGTAATTACCGACAGATTCGCGTATCCCATCTACGTGCTCAAAAAGCTTTTGGGGGAGAGTACGCGTGAAAGTCCCGCGGTGATAATGTATGACATCTCCTGTGCTCTGCATCGCCATCTAAAGGTCCAGTCGTTACTTTATATATTTATATAAAATATTTAGAGGGAGACTGGGAGTCGATAGCTAATTGCTTGAAATTTGACCACTCCCTATTTTTGTTAATAATAAATATTTCATTGACCTCAAATTAAAAAAAAACTACTGCCCTGCTGGAGACAAATGTCCCTTAAGCAATGTTTTTTATCGTCTATGTCATATACAACAGATTCATCGCTGCTTAATGCAGCTGTATCTGTGATTCATTTGACTCTTGAATGATGATGGTCTATTGTCTAAATATCTTGGAGGCGTACCCTGGCCATTGTTGCCACTTAAACCTTGCCACAAAAATTATCCCCTTTTATCTGTGAGTATAGATAATAGTAATAATTATGTTATTATTTATAAACATGCCTTTACAGCGACCCTTACATAATGTTTTGCGGCTTTTGCCTTTCATAAGTCATCGGTGAAAACAATTGCTCTTGGGTCATTTGAAATTCAGTGTGCCGTTTCACATTCAACTACCTTTCGTTTGTGGACTACAGTTTCTCAATAACATAGTACACGCAGTCTAGAATACAACTCCGTATTCATCGAACATGCTTGTTTCTGACAATGTCTGTTCGCATTATCTATTTTGGCTTGTGCTCAAAACATGTAGAATAATCTGCCAATACTACTTTGTTCAAAAAGACATTCACCAAATCCATTTATCCGTATTTCCGCCATCTTATAAATTCGTATTGTAAAATATGTTACAAGAGTGCGATGCTACGGGCTGTTGCTCAGTCTCTTTTTTGGACATAGTGAAGTCATACGTCATTTCTATGGTTACTGGTTGTAAACGAACCAAGTCACTCATCACAATTTGCATAGCTTGGTTACAGTTGTCACCGCTATACGTGTGTGAAAAATGTAAGTTGTGTAGAACCAGTAACCAATGAAATGTCGTCATCGTTGGACCACTTTATATGTGTAAATGCACAGCAAATATGCACTAGCACTACATACATGATGTTACATGTATATGTCATGTCACTCATACTTGTTATTATCTTGTCTGCAGAAGAATGATGCGTTCAACCTTCTGACTCGGGGGATATTCGTACTGCCGTCGTTTCACAGTTACTCTCACAGTATTAACTGCCAGGTATGTTGTAATTGGTAACGTATCTGTGCCTATCTCATGTAATTACCAAGATAATGACATGACAGGTAGTTGGGTACGAGTCACTGTAGTAAAAATGTGCTCATCTTTCACCTCTATGGTTTTTAGATTGATTGTTTGATTGATTTCTATGATTTTTTTATCTGCAACTTTAGTCTTCACATACCATCACAAATTTACCACATTTACTATTTATCTCACAATGTCAACTTTCAATACAAACAACGGGAACAGTAATCTAAGCTTTTATAAGTGTTTTATGCACAGGGTGTTTCAGAAAAAAGTACCCTCGAAACAGATGGATATATCTGAAAAACTATCATAAGGATAACCATGAGTTATTTATCGTTAGAAAGGACCATCTTCCCTCTTTCCAATAGTAGCAAATTTATGCAGATCGGCTTATAACTCACAAAATGGCAGCTAATTTAAAATAGGACCCGAAAAATCTTGGGGCAAGTATGCGCGGGGACTGTGGTGTGTACTTTCACTGCATGCTCAATGTGGCTCAGACTGTTCAGCTTTGGTCAGTGTACTACGTACCTCAACAGCCAATGATACATCCAGTCGACACAGATGATAGAGAATGATATCTGCCAGAGGCATACGGAGTGAGGTTCAAGAGAATCATCTGTTTCAGGTTGGTGCGCCCGCATATCAGACGGTCATTGTGAGTGAATATCTGAACGAGCTCTACCACCAATGTGTTGTAGCCATTTATGAGAATGTGAAGTGGTCGCGCTCTCTTGATCTTAGTTTCTTTATTCTTTGTGGCTAATTGAAGGACCACATATAGGCCTACACCACTTAAACAATCTTTCTCTAGCTCCTTCAGAAGATCCTGAGGGAGGTGAATGTAGGCGCCAGGCCTACTGAGAGAACAACCCGACAAGGTGCCTTCCCTCACAAGTCACTCTGAGTGCAAATGGACGATATGTGTGCTGGCACGCCATCACAAAAACAGTTGATTCTTTCGAAGCATGCTCTGAATCCGTATTGCAGATGATGTATGATTATTCGGATGTACCTTTGGCTGTTGAGGCTGTTGATGTAGAGCACTGGCCCAAGCTGAACAGTCTGAGCCACAATGAACAGTGAAAGAACACATGTATCCTTGCCCCGACATTTTTTGGGTCCTATTTTAAATTAGCTCTCATTTTGTGAGTTATAGGCCGATATGCATAAATTTACTACTGTTGGAACGATATATAACTCAATCGTATCCTTATGATAGTTTTTCAGATATAACCATCTGTTTCGAAGGTACTTTTTTCTTAAACACCCTGTATATGTTGAGAACATGGACTTACTTCTTTTACAGTCTTAAAACTATGTACAATGTAGGTATTTTTATGTAATCAACATACATGGATCAAAAACACGTAGAGTAGTATTATTATGGATAACATTTCAATTGCCAGCTGAACTACGGACAGAGATTTGTTGAGGGCACGGGGGATTGCGATGGGGAGGCCATCGAGCGCCTTTGGAGCTTCCTCCGTCCATTCAAACGCATAACGAAGGAGATGACCAGGCAGAACCGGACAGCTCTGCTGACTGAGGCATTAATCCACCACTCAATAAAGTTGATAGACAAGCTTGGTAAGTGTAGGGTACTGGTACAGCCGTATAGTGTATCATAATGATACTTGAAGTAATGCAGGGCAGGATTTAAGGGCAATTCTTGAGGCAAATGCCGCGCTGCCCCAGGGGGTTGCCTTGCTGCCCTTATGGTCCCCCCATTCTTTGAGTGTAGTGGCCTTGGTGCCCCAATTGAATTGGTTCGATCGTTAATATCAACCAAGATGGATAGAACACATGTTCCAGTTGAGTACCATATTATAGCTGGGTGGATTCTAACAGGACCTGTGGAGTTCTCGCCCTTGTGGTCATCCTCAAACCAGGCGCGTGAACGTGACTTGGGGGATTTACACAGCTGCAGAATCCTTTCTATGGAGGAGACGGCAATGAGAGTCCCTTCGGCTCTCTCGACCAGGTTGATGATGATGAATGCATACAATATGGGATGGGTACTATACATACAGTAAATGATAACACCCAACTATGACCTAACTATAGTCAGCTATATTGAACAGGGAGTCGGATGGAAGACAAGCTGAAGAAAAGTGAAAAAAGCGAAGAGAAATGTCGCAGGGAGTTGAGAGAAGTTCATGGTCTCACAGGTATGTTGTCATTATCCCATCATCTTAGTCAGACAATGATATTTTGCCACAATAATAGTATGAGATAGTGGTGGCAATGATAACATGAAACACTGTGTCACAGCCACATGCAAATACAGCATAGTAGCAATTGCGGCCATTTCTCACCAGTTTCGTCATTTATTGGTGTTCCAGGACCAGACATTTTGGCTCCTTTCTCACCTTCATGCTCCTGTTGTATTTTGCCATTGTCACAAGAAAAGAGCCTTCACTCCCACTGTCTCGATTCTCGGGGACTGCTCCGGACAGGAGACGGATGGACTTTGATCCCTCGCAGGATATTTGACATGATGGTCTTGCCGGCCCATAACACTTTCAAATTCCAGGCTTGTGACCGGCTGCTTAGTCCTTATCAAGTATAAAACATGCGGGGGATTGTATGGTACAATAGCATGTGTTATAGGGAATAAGATTGTGTATGTGTCACGCTACGACAGAGGATGTCATGTAGGGGCAGTGGCCGCTTATCACATCACTCTGGCATGGTACCATCCTCTCACCCGTGGCTTTACTTCCCAACCAATACATACCTGAGGTAAGAAATATGTAAGATCAGACCAATTTTACAGGATTAGTAAACTGATTCTAGGGTAAATGTGTTCTCACACTCAGAACAGTAAAAAAAAACATGAAAAAAAGACGCAGTCGGGACTCGAAGCCACAACCCCTTGACATAATGAATGTATTTTCTACAGTAACATGATATTGATTGATATTGCAGAATGTGACCCACAGTTACCGCTCTGGAAAAGGACGTGGACAACAGACACTGAACGTCTGAACAAAAAAGGTATTCACTTATGTTACAGTGCTCATAGCAATGCCAGTTTTCAAAATATTACGGGCAAATTGTACAAATTTATTTTCAATCAGAAAGAGGATTAAATAAGTTTTTTGGTTAAATTATCATACTTAATGTTTCTACCGTGTTTCTGCACAGGGGAGATGCTG
>WNLI01188745.1:0-13391 GCA_025802215.1 Wirenia argentea | reverse complement strand
TCTCAAATTGTCATTGGAATTCATAGAATTCCCCGTTAAACTGCACCCTCTTCGAGGGTTAGTTTAACTTGACAATTCTATTTCATTGACCAATGAAATTTGAGTATCAAATTGATATGTTTAAAGCTGCGCCTGGACACTCGGTTTATCCGGGTCCAGCTAGTCAAAATAAACATGGATTATGAAAATAATCCATATGACAGCACAGCATAATAGTAATCATTTATATAGGTGTAGGTTTGTATGCTACAAACATCATAATTTAATGCAGTTGCCTGCCATCACCATACGTGACCATTCACCATTGGTCCATAATAGTAATATATCTACTATTTCACAGGATAAGTCATTATAATAATGCTATAAGTGCCATACAAAGTATATAATCTCATAGGCCAAAAACTAAGGCCATGGGTCACGGCATCATTATACTGCATGTGTCTTGTGAACGTCAAAGAAATTACATATACTGTAATCACTAAATCGTATATTGTATTCCACATAAGTGAATGCCTGAATGGCAACAAAAATAATAACTGGATTATGATGACATGGCTTTTATCTCATAATATACGGTATAACCTCAGTACAAGTACACTGTACACAGTACAGTCATGTAGTACTATTGTATGTAGCCCTACAACTGTTCAAAAATTGGTCATAGGCTGCAGATAATGGATGTAGACATATATTTTTATGTATCCATTCATGTGGTAAGATATTTTAAACCTTTCGCAAATCATTGTAAACCACAATGTACTTTATTTCCCAATATATTGGATAATAATTCATTAATACATTGAATGTTAATAATTGATAGTTTGATACACTGTAAATCATTGAATTCAGGCAGTTAAATGTATAAACCTCATGACATGCCACCTGAAATGTGGTTGACAAATTTCCATTGGTTTAAGAAAGCATTTTGTTTAGCAAATTCATGTTCATAATAAACAGTATTTTAAGTATACAACTCAAACAAACATGACATGCCAACTGCAGTGCATTATAGTCTTATACCCAAAGTAATCCACTTGTGATATAATTCACATTCATGTGACCATGTCCATATTTTGTGTCCATATTATGTAAATGACACACTGTACATGAACTGTAAATCATTGAACCAAACTGACTCCGGACTTTCTTATTACATTTATCTAATCATGGAAAAGTTCTCTAATTGTAATCTTGTCATCCGGACATAACCAAACCTTGATCATCTGCATGAAATATCAATAATTTGTCTTAGGCCTGTTGGCTGTCAGTACTCAAGTCTTGAATCTCAAGATCATGATCACTGTCGAGTGTCGCATAAAGCCAGAGTTAAGTAATCATTTTCGTCAGTACGCTGTAGATCAATAAACTCATAAATGGAATAAAAATGGATTCACCTCTATCCATTAAAGAAACGGATCATGTGTTCCATATCAGGTGAGCAGCTGTTCTGGGAATCCGGGTAGTGTCACCTCCCCCCCCCCCACCTTTTTTTTAGATATAATTTTTGGGTATAAGCGTGGATGAATTACTCGGATACATTTATAAAAAACATCTCAATTCAAATGGCTTCTAGTTTATACCATATATCTCGGAAGAGGGGGTTACATCTAACATGTGCTACCATTGCATTCCGTGGCGTGACATTGCTGAGTCACATGATAACCTGGCGACTGGCGTTTTATAAATATTGTTTCTGTGGTAGTAAATAAATGCACATTTTCTCTATGAATCGTAATAATGTCATGTAATCCTCTGAGTATTCTTGAATAGTACGTGGTACAGCATTCTCATCTTCTCGCCATTAGTTTCGTGTAATCTCATTATCTCTCTGATATCGAGTTAACAACAATTCTGCATCAATTGGATGATACCTCCGCATGTATCTTGTCCACGTACACTCCTGGTACTGACCCATAATTTAGGTCTGAAAAACATAATGGTTCTTCGTCAATGGTCGATTTAAGGTAGACTTTTATTTCTGAGCGTGTCCAAAAACTATAGTATAGTATTCATATCATTGTTGAATATTCAGCACCGAAATCATGATAAAATAATGAGTAACATAAGTCATACGTACCTTTAAAATTCGGTCTTGTTCTTCAAGCACAAATTTGTCATGCCGTTTTAAATTTTTAATGCCTATTACGTAATGTAGGCAGTTTACATCAAAAGTGCGCCGTATCTCACTGCAGTAATCCAATATGGATTGATGGAATTATGCGCTTACTGGTCCGTGACTCAGATTGTATGACGACGCACTATCATCTAAGACAAACTCCATATCATGCACCAAAATTTCAAAAATTGTATCGCATAGGTGGTAGATCAAACCAGCGGACAATACAGGAACATCCAGTTAGCATTTCATTTAAATTTATTCAAAGATAATAAAATGTTGTAAATCTTTTCCGGTGCACATCATAACTGGACAGAGTCTCAGTCCGACAAAAAATAACTTTACGTTGTGATGAATCATGATTATCGTAACGGTTACGACTTGCGAAGTTATGATTCAATCAATTTCTTGCATCAATACTGGGCATACATCCTCAGTGCCATAGATAATTAAAATTAAGTTGTGTTGATGAATTATAAAACAAAAATCTTTTTCTGGCAAGGCCACCACTTGGTTAACATTGGTTATATGGTTATTGGTTATACATGCAAACTGATTCGAACTGAAGCAAAAAATTTGCACTTAGCACTAACATTTTGGCACAATTTTCTAACACCAAATAAAACCAAAAACATGTGCACTTTCATTATGGATTTAGGCCTTTAAAATTTGTTATGATTTTTGGCACCTCAGCAGTCGGCACTTGCAAATATGAGGCCAGTGAGAACGTTGTTACTTGTTAGCTGCCTTACAGTCTAACCACAGTGGCAATACATATGATCTGGCATAAATAATGACTCAGTGTACCACCTCAAGTAGTCCGAAAAATGTCTGGCATATTATCACTGGGCTAACAACCTCAGTCGTCATAAGTAGTGTGCAGAAAAATAAATTCCAGTAACTCTGGAATTTGTGACCCAGTTTTCCATATTTTAGTCCATTAGATTTCTGGCACAATAATGACTGGACTCATAGTCTCAGTCGGGTCACAGTCACACATATGATCTGCCATAAAGCATGACTCGGTGTATCACCTCAAGTCGTAAAATGTGCAGCATATACTATGACTGGGCTAACAGCCTCAGTCGTCACTCACGAATCACGATTAGGTGCATCCACACTGTGTAAAAAATTCGATTCCAGCAACTCTTTAATTCGTGACTCAGTTTGCTATATATTGGTCCATTCGCATTCTGGCACAAATAATGACTGGACTCACAGCCTCAGTCGGGTCACTATTACTATTAGTCACATTATATAGTAGTTACTCTTGAATTCGTGACCAAGTTTGGCTTAGTTTGCCATACATTACCCGTCCGGTAGTCCATTAGCTTTCTGGCACAAATAATCATAATGACTGGACTCACAGCCTCAGTCGGGTCACCAGTATTAGGCACATTGTATCCTGTATTGTGCAGATTATAGAAAATTAAATTCCAGCAACGCAGGAATTTGTGACCCTCGAATAAGCCAGTTTATCATCGTCATCATGTATTAGGGTTACAACACATCACTAACTATGAGTAACATCACGATTAGGCAATGTAATCAGTGCATAGATCTGCAGTGCATGACATAAATCATGACACATTTTGTTAAATCAATCAGCAGTCAGGATTAGAACTCTGTTGTTAAACTTGTCCCTTCATAGGTGACAAAACTATCCAAAAGTTACATCCATGATCCATCAAGTTTGACATTATACCATGATTACCATCTCGCTAAGTACTACAGACACACTTGAAAAATCTAATAATTCTGTCAAACTCAGTTGTGATTTACAAAATAATTTCCATAACCAATAAAAACTGATTCCAACAACTCATGAATTTTGTCTAACATGAGTTACGTGATTGTCCTCGACGGCGCGTTTGTTCTTTTAATATGCAGCGGGCGCAAGGGCGCTCATACAATGAAAGTTTGCATAAATTCTCAAACGAGGAAGTGATTTTTCATTTTTCCTCCATTTTGTAAATAAAAACCTCAGATTTCTCTCCCTTTGGAACATCTAGTTAGCTAACGTACAGTCTCTAGCTGTCTAGCAAGTACGTCCATTAAGCTAATAGTACTAATACCGTATTTTCAGAAAAAGTATAGCCTATTATAGACTCTTTTTAGGCTACAAAGTCTAGAATAAAATTATCGGCATTGATCAAACGCCTCTCATAGGCTCTGTCGGATAGCATCTAGACAATAATAATAAAGAAAAAATCTTATCTACTAAACATTATCGACTTTATCGCAATTATAGTCATCGAGTTTGAACTTTGAACACGAAATTCTCCTTGATTCTGGCAAAGATTCACATAATATTATAAACCCATCGGGTTACAATAATTAATCGATGCTTTTAAATCATTAACTGGTAAAACAATTCCCAATAATCCCTAAAACGTTCAATAAACTTACCAATAAATACTAACAAACCACGAAGATTCCAAACACACGTGTAGTTTGGCTTGGGCTGAAAAACTCATGAGAGATTTTGAGGTCCTTCCCGCTCGAACTAAATTTTCACACTGACGCTCGGAGTAGGTTATCACAGTCTATCAATTTGATACTCAAATTTCATTGGTCAATGAAATAGAATGTCAATATTTTAATTTTTAGCGTATTTTTATTTTCTGATGACCAATAGGCTAAGGCACAAGTTTTTCTATACTGTAAATCATATTCACAATCAATTTCACAATTATCAATACTAATATAATCTAATAGTGATATTTCTGACTTGTACTTATTTAAATTGTTTGATCTCAAATCTAGAATAAATAATAAATATTACAGTGTTCAAGTTTGATAATATAATAAACCATAATATGTCAATATTATTGAAACATTTTTTTATGTATCACTTTTTTAAATAAAATTTAGAATTTTATGTAAAATTGTATACACTGTTTAGCTCCAGAAAATAATAAGCCTGTGCAAATATTTGATTTGAACATCGAATATCTAACATCGAATAAAATTTGAATTTGTAACCGAAATATTGTTGTACTATTAATCATATTGAATGTGAAGCTTGTTTTCTGAGACTTCTGTGCCCATCACTGTCTACGTTTGTTTGTCACATTTTGAGAACTATACATGTGAGCATCAATGTAATCGCACACAATAATTTGTACATATCCGAAATCTGAAATTTCAACTTACGGTAGGGCGTCATCTACGTAGGAGAAAACTGTCTCAATCTGTTCAGTGAGGTTGTCTGATCGCAGCAAATCGAGAATGAGATAGGAAAGTAGGAGGGTGGAGGTAGTTTGCCTGAAACGCAGATAATGTACAAAAGTAACACGTCCCATTTCTACACCACGGGGATAGCTCAGTCGGCTAAAGCGTTGGACTATCATTCATTTGGTATTCTGGGGCGTGGGTATGAATCTCGGACTGTGTGATCGACATTTTACTGAAAATGGTTCTGAGTGATTTCTTGGTGTTCTGTGGGTGAGAGCACGTTTCCCTAGCCCCAGTTTAAGTCTGTAAAATTGGTACTGATCGTACATAAACACAGGTTGTGTATAGGTCAGGAAGTAAAGCCGTGCAAATAATTATTGTAACTATGCATTGTAAAGGGATCAATAGTTCGTTTGAAGCCCTGCTCACGTCTACCCTCGCATGGTCATGATGTAAGACCGACATTTGACGGATCGTGATGTCCTAAAATGCGGCATATAAATGTCACCCTTAACTTTATTTTTACCCCAAGGCCACAAGGGCAGCACACGACTAATGACCTACTGTACTGCCCTTAATGAATAGTGAACTATGTAAAAGTCATACTTACTATTCTGAAGTGAGATCAGACTATCCAGTTTTGCTCCCCATTTTTCTCTCCCACCAATCACAGCATTCGTACCACTTTTCTCTGCCAATCCACCAATCACAGTCTTCGTAACATCAGACTTTTCAAGTTCACTTTTAGATGCTGTATCTTTAGGTGGCGTTACTTGTTTATTTGTGTTGAATATATTTTTATCAGTTTCTATAACATCAGTACTTTTAGAGGCAATTTTTTCTGTTGAATCAGTTTTGGGATTACATTTTGAGTTATTGTCCTGTGTTTTCGAAACAAATGAATCCGTTTTGGGATTAGAGGTTGACTTATTGTCCTGTGTTTTCGAAGCAACAAAATCAGACTTTGGATTTAACGACGTCTTTTCATGAATAGTTGAATCATTATTTGTCAATGTCGTAATACTGTCATCATATTTACCACTATCAGCTTTGCTAACATTATCCACCACATCCACAGTACTTTTATCATCAGATTTTCCAACGCTCGCAGATTCCTTTTCAACTTCTCGATGTTCATTTTTAGAAATCGTCACAGATTTTTTGCCATCTCCACTCTCCGGTATACTTCGTGTATCAGATTTATCATCGCCCATATTGCTATCACCACCGCCGTATTCTAATTTCATATCAACAATATCGTCAATACTATCGTTACCTAAGCTACTACGTTTACTTTTTAACGATTCACTATCAACATAATCATCGATTTCAGAATCCGAGTCTTCGACGGTTTTTTGATCGATTTCATCATCAGCTTCATCATCGTCATCAGTTGGAACATCAGCGTCCAGTTTTTCCGAGTCATCGTCGTTTTTATCTGGTAGGTTAAGTTTAGCTTTGCAGGATTCTATAGTTTTTAGAAGGTCTGATTGAAAATTTGACTTGTTCTCGCAAGGTTTTTTGGTTGCGTTATCGTTCGATTTATCGGTGTTGTTGTCAGGATTTGTTTTAGGGTTAACGGTGATGGGTTTTGACGATGTTTGTTCGTTTAGATCTGTCAGATTTTTATCTGATGTTATGTCATCTGCAGATGTGTCGTTTTTCACTACATCGGCGTAGCTTTTAGTAGTGGATTTGGAATTTTGTGTTTCCAGGTCCGCAGTTTTAGGATCAGTTATGTTGCTTGAATCTACAGTTGTTGTATTAGCACCATTTGTGGATACTGTGTTATCAGAATGTTTTACAGTGTTTTCTGCTAAATCTAATATTGTTTTCTCAGAATTGTCATTATTTTTGTCACCGTTTTGACTTTCTGTTGATAAAATATCGCTTTTATTTTTGTGCGAAGTCTCACCAACGCTATCCGATTTAATATCAACTTTAGTATCAGATTTTGCTTCAGTTTTTATACCCAGTTTGGTATCCGATTTAACATCTGGTGACACGTCCGATTTCGGATTGGATCCTTTCAAAACACCTTCAAAAATACTACCTTCTGATAATTCTTGTTTAACAGCACTATCTGTATCTGTCGTCCCACCAACATCCATTTTTACAGTTTCACATTCATTATCATCTTTAAGCGATTTACTTTCACTTTCATTTTCATCAGCTTTTAACGATTTCTCCAAGCGCGATACAATATCCGAATTTTTCAATTTCGGTAGTGAAATTTTCGCAGTTTGTTGTATTTTTAAATCATCACTACCATCTTCCGACGCGGAATAACTCGGTAGAAACACGCTTTGTTTATCGTTAGGTGGAGTGGTGGGGGAGAGCGATTTCGCTGCAGCCCGCCGTGTTGTGATAATACTATTGTACTTCAATTTCAACGCTGACGCAGCTTTTTTCGCGACGACGACATCATGCTTTTTCCCTTCCTTTTCGATCGGGTTTTTCGTAGTTTTTGGGATCAGCGGAGATTTTGTTTTGTCAGGTTTTTTGTTGAGTTGGATACGGTTGTGGAGGTAAACGTCTCGTCGGTCGTACGGTGTGCGGAACTGGGCGTACTCAAAACTGCCAAACTTCTCTCTGAAACAAGGATAGTTATTGTGGTAATTGTAGCTGTTTTAAACTATCAACAGATAGTCAGATAGAGAAAGATATACTAGCCGTAAAAAAACCTTTATTTTCCATAATAAAGTTATTTATTATAGTTATCAAAATTACTATTATATGTTAGTAATATTTGCATTTCTCAAGTGATCATTTAGGCTATGCCATTGAAAATAAGAATTTTTCTTGCGATCTGTGTGCAAAATTCTAGCATGAGCTTCCAAATAATAAAGTTGTAACCGTTTGCAAAAACATGAATTTTTAGTAATGTATCGCGTGATGAATGCACGGTTATATAAATGTTGATATCTTTATTATTTGGATGTTGATATTAAAATTTCAGGTGCATGAAGTAAGACAAATAGTAATCGACCGAGAAATACAAGTATATACGAAACGGTAACACGAAAAATGTTGTAATACGACGATCAGACAGGGTAGATTCATGACGGGAGATCAGCATCAACCGACCATCAACCATTATCACATATCCGTTCAAAAGTCATCGCATAATTTTACAACGTGCTGAGGTTTTATCTCTACAGGTACCACTCAACAACTAAGACAGACAAGCGCGTTCGTTGACATCGCAATCAGGAAAAGAGGTCCATCTCACCCCATGGGAGATCAAGAAAGATGTTTTATCATCTGACAATACAGACAATCAAATATGATCAATAGATCTAAGTAGTATATCTAACACTCATTTTGACAACGCTATAATAGAAAATATACCAATGTATTTTTTTATCCCGAGTAGGCTATATACAGAGACACGGTAATGCTTGTTAGGGTTTTTTCAGTCTTCACAACTTTTTTCTCCATCAAGGCAATGTTTTCCACTGATTTCCCCTTTAGACTTGAAATTTTTACAATCCTTCGAGACCTCTACATCATTCTAAATTGTAACCAAATATAAAATTAATAATTATAGGTATTGTTAGCATTGTAATACTCCATACAAAGGAATAGCTCAGTCGGCTAAGGTGTTGGACTGCGATTCATTTAGTATCCAGGGTCGTGGGTTAGAATCTCAGACTGTGGATCGGGGGTTTTATCAGAAAATTGAGTTGAGGGATTTCTCATCAGTGTTCTATGGGTGAGAGCACATTTCCCTAACCTCAATTTACCAAGCCTGCGAAATGGGTACTGGTCGTAATTATATTCGCCTTCACAGAGGATGTATAGGTTGGTGAGTAAGATTGTGCTACTTGTGCAGCTATTACACGCAGAGGTCTATAGGACGGCGCATAGCAACTCACTGCTGGTGACATATTATAATTTAACGGGCAGTATATAAGTTAAAGGTATACTCTAGTCTAGGCAAATAGTATCTTGAGGGATGATAGTAATGGTATTGAAGGTCAAATTAAGACTAAGATGCTCTTCTTAACAGGGAGATGCTCTCCTTAACCAGAGGTCGTCCAACTACATACTAGGTGTAGGGTTAAGATACTGTCTTAGCATGTAGGCTTAATTTGACCTTCAATACCATCCATATCATCCCTCAAAAGATTATACTTATATAAATGCGAACTTGATCTTCGTGATATGTAGTTCCAGCTCCTCTAGAGCGCTCTCAAAGCCCACTTCCCCGTTCCGTATAGGTGTGGGTTTGGAGAGGTTACATTGTATGAATAGGTATTGTAAGATTGTATTACTCCATACATTATACAGGTGCTAACTTGATCTTGGTGATATGTAGTTCCAGCTCCTCCAGAGCACTCTCAAAGCCAGCCTTCCTGTTGCGTATTGGCGTTGGTATGTCTTTTGAGAGGAGAAACACTTGTGATACAGGCACCCAGGATCTATCGTGGGCGCCAAAGAAACGCACATCTATTTGTCCGTCATTTTCTCTCAGGGCCTGTGAATGTTAGACACGATATAGGCATAATTACTTATTGGTGTCCTTCGATAGAGGAAATATTGGGTAACTGGCACCCAAGATCTATCGTGTGCGCCAAAGAAATGCACGTCTATTTGTCCGTCATTTTCTCTCAGAGCCTGTGAAAATTTGACACGATATAGACATGATGTCCTTCGATAGAAAAAATATGGGTAATCGGCACCTAGGATCTATCGTGTGCGCCGAAAAAACATACGTCTATTTGTCCGTCATTCTCTCTTAGAGCCTGTGAAATGGTTATACAGTACATGGTATTCATATAAATATAATCCTGACGATAGAAATTTCCTGTTAACTCCATTCCGTTCAGAATGTATGGGCTTTAACGGATAATTCTTTTTAAAGACAACAGGAAATTGGCGACATTTAACGGGACAACTTTTGTTTTGACAAGGCATCGGTTCACACTGGCCTTATAGGTGAAGGTGCCAAAAATGAGTATAAAAATGTAAATTTATTGGCTTTATACATCATTTTAAAGAAATTTGAGTGCCAAGTGAAATTGGTTATTGCCAAATACCAAATTTTAGCATCATTTTGCAAGTAAAAGCTCCCATGGTGAACCTTAGACATACACGGATTTAAAAGGAATACAAAAATAAAAACACACTCATGATCTAGGGATCTGTCCATTGAAAAATGTATGCCTACTTATCAGACATTTTTTCTCACGACTAGGGCCTGTCAGAGGTATAGGTGTGGACTGTGGACAGTTCTGTATAGGTGTGGACCGTGGGGATGTCTTTAGATAGGAGACACACTTGCGATACCGGCACCCCGAAGAAACGTACGTCTATTTGTCATCATTTTCTCTCAGAGCCTGTGAAAATTTGACATGATATAGACATAATTACTGATTGGTGTGTATGCATGGGTTATGGATGTCTTTTGATATAGGAGAAACACTTGTGACACCGGCACCCAGTATCTATCGTGTGCGCCAAAGAACTGTACGTCTATTTGTCCATCATTTTCTCTCAGAGCCTGTGAAAATTGGACATATACAGACTGTTTCATATGTATCTAATGCTTATAATAGAATCAATTTATGTATAGCGACACATCCAAGTACACAAGTTGTCATTCCAGTGAATACATCTTAATAATTAAAGGGTTTTGCCGATAAAGAGATACCGATCCTAGGTAGCAGGATGTGGGTTCGCCCCTCTAGTGGTTATTAATTTTAATGCAGAAATTAAAATTGTTCAGAATATGCACCATTGCACCATGTACCAGAGATGTGACATAGTCGGGCATACAAACTAGGTGCCCATAACTTGTTATCGTGACGACACACCATATGGGTTGCTTGCATGTTATGAGACTCACACATTGCGCGATAACAGTCAGTTGGTTGATATAAAGCCAAAATACTTAGTAAATGATAACACATCTTACCTTAGCTGGCCAGAATGGGTAACCCTTTAGCTTCGCCCAGACAAGTGTATGAGGCGTCCGCTGAAATTACCAACACAAACCATGTCAATGCAAGGATTACTATGCAAAATAATTCAGTGAAAAGTATGTTGGAATTGATATCCTATGAGCCTGGGTTTGAACCATACAGGATGGATCCAAATGACTATGGGTTTAATTCCTCACCTATCGGTATATCCTTAGACAAGCAGACAGATTCATAGCCTCGAATCATAGCCTCAGCAAATAAGCACCAAGAGACGTAATATCCCATAGCCATCAGGCTGTAATAAAACGTCTTTAAATAAATAAAGTATATTTAAAAAGTACATTCTATATCATGATTTGAGATATGGCTGGTCGAGATGTTCAAATGTGGCATACAAAGGTTAACCTTAGCCGCTAAGTTGATAAATCTACATAGACGATAGTGCAAGTGTTATGAATTTGTACGTATCAGTGGCATTGCCAGTTTTTTTTTGCCTGGGAGTGGGAGCGTTATCCAGCATTTCACATCACTGATGTAAGAGTATGTAACATGGAACACAATATATTATACTGCCCAACTTTAAAATACGGGATATCACGGAGGGTGGGGGATACTCCCTCTTAATTATGTACCTTTGAACATGGGTAGTTTTTCTAGTACACAAGAAGTGGCCTTTCTCTATGCACTCATGTTTATTGTTTAGGGATCTCACGACTATCCACAGACCACGGTACATTACATCAGCAGTCAGCACCGCATCCTTTACACTTTGTAGGATTGTTAATAGACAGTATACACTGTAATTTTGTATGCAGAGCAGGCCTACATCAAATACTCACACACGGCTCACAGAACCAGACTTCATTTTGCTTCACACATGAATTCAGGTAACAGTCAGGGCAGATCTCGATCTCATTCGTCTGAAATAGTACACACACAATAAATACAAAATGTTGGAGTAGCCATGTTAGTTTATGATTCTAACAAGAATTAAAACGATAATATCGTTTTTGAAAATTAGACTAACAAGTAAATTTATTGAGCACAAGCTTTCGATTATAAATAATCTTTATCAAGTCACGTGACCAAGACACCATTACTTATTATATCAGGTAGTATTCTTCGCAATTGTATATTTGACAAAATATTAATTAATTCTTTGACGGAAGTGTTTAGTTGCATTAAGCTGCTATATAGAGGATTGTTGTGTAAGGATCACAAATCATTTTTTCCCAACTAGTTTATATGTAGATGGTTCACATAATGTCGCCCAGCAGGAGGATACCAGTCAACAATTACAATTAATAGCCATTTTGTATAATAGCTATTCTGCATATATGTAAACTGCGGAATATGAAATAATGTAATGTGATTTGTAAAAAAAATTAATGAACATTTCATATTTACCTCGTGTTTGCAGATCTTGACAATAGCTCTAGCAGTGGATGAGAGCTTGTGTTGAGCTGGACAACAATAATTAAATTACGCACTGTAGTATAATACAAGTACAACAGTTCCGTCATCTGTTTATATTTGTCAGGAATTCTGCTGCCCGGTTTTCAGCTCGCTTTGCAAAACTCATGGTGTGGTGGTCAGCACATCGGTTCCTGTCAATTGATGGACACTTCGGCTGCCGGTTCACACCTAGGCTGCGACCATTAATGGAATTTTGCCCGGAATTGAACATCTGCATTTGCGAGATTCCTGCATGACAACATGGACATTGTCTGAAAGTACAGTACATAAATGCACACATTTATGTTTTTATTTAATCCACACCTGGCGCTTTATCTCCACACCTTTTTCTTCAACTGTTAGGCGACAGGCGTGTTGTGTCTACCTAAATCAGTTGCACAGGCCCCAGGAGAGCCCTCTAAATCCATCACAGAACAGTGAGAAACATTATACATGACACAGGGTGTGTGTGTTCGTTAAACTAACAAAATATCCATTGTTATAGATAAATTACGATACTCCAATTTGCGTCTTTTCCATAGAAATTTTAGTCAAAATTTACAACCACAAAATATTTATGTTTCGTTTAACACCTTTTATACATACTAGGCGCCAAAAGAAACGCAACTTTTTTCTGTGTACTATATCTCATAAATTTATAGAGATTATTGGGAAATATTTTATAAGAATATAAATTCATATATCGTCTACAATGT
>WNLI01188634.1:0-13392 GCA_025802215.1 Wirenia argentea | reverse complement strand
GAAAATGTGGCATATAAATGTCAGACTTTACTTTACCTTAACACATAAATACAATACAAAACTGCCAATAACGAGGACAACGGTATCATACTGGTAGGTCGACATTTTGCAGCCAGCAACATGTAGCGTTTAGGAATATATATCATTTGTCTCGCACCACAAGGGTATTTGACCTGATTTTGTGATGGAATGCCTGTATTTTCCCAAATCCTGTGAGAACTCTGTTATGATTAACCCATGACTGTCTGATGATGTGGGTTCCTGGTGGGTGTGTGGTGGGGAGGAGGGTAAGAATGTATGCATCGGAAGTGGGAAGTGTTTTTGGAGCGACGATTCTTCATCCAGTGATCATCAGACCAGAATCATTCGTTAGAAGATTTGTAGTGTCGTGAGTGAAATGGTTACGTGCGATTAGTAATGGTAGCGGCACCCAGGTGATAACTGCAATCACATGTCTCGAGATACATTACATGTGAATATATTATTATTGCCATTTGTAGTCATCACATACTAGACAATTATTTTGTGCATTTTTTAACACTTTAAACTTACCGTAATTTCTCAGATATTTCATCGGGTCTAAATTCCCAAAATTGCCAGGGATTTGAATTATCAATTACCAACCCTTGGAAAATAAAATTATGAATTTTGTTTTCATCATAACTGATCAATAAGTTTATCCATGTCCATTGTATTGATTAAATGCTGCAAGTATATAAGTTAAAAATCAATTATTAGTACAATTTGAGTACTTTTTCACCATTTTATGTAAAATATTTAAGACTTGACGTTGAAAACCATATAGGGCGTTGAAATAAGTGAAATTCACTTGTCTGAAAATGGGGCATGGTTGAATTAAGTGGGTAATGAAATATCCGGGAAATTACTGTACATCACAATGTACTTTGCGCAATTGTAGTAGAACACACTACTGAAAGAGTAAACACCACTTAAAATTATCAAGAAATTAACATTGGCGCTGTAGAAGCCAAGCACCAATAAATGTAAAGTAATATACGTGAATCACACTAACCTGGCGCCACGCATCTGCAATTCCCGAGCAAAAGCAAGGTTTGCCTCACTCCTCATTTGATGATTATTGGCTGGTCTAGGGGAGGGTTGGGAGGAAGGTATCGATCCGTCTTGGTTCTGATTCCTGAAGTTCAAAGGTCAAATGTTACAGATAGATCTCATCTGATGGTTATTGGCCGGTCTCACGGAAGGTTGGGAGGATGGTATTGACCCTTCATGATTTTGGTTAAAGTTCAAAGGCGATATGTCAAATATGAAGGCATGTATAATTATGTAACTACCATGCAAAAGCAAGATTTACTTTATTGAACATTGATGGGCTTGGGTTGGGAGGATTGGATTGACCCTTCTTGGTTTGGATTCCTGGAGGTCAAAGTCAATGTTTAAGTACAAATTCAGTATCTCAATAAAATAATGTACTTGTAATTGCGGGGGAAAAGAGGTTCACTTCTGAGAGAACTGGAACAATTCCAGTTATTTGTCCGAGGGTCAAATAGACCTATACACAGCGATGGTACTATCACTATCTATGGTGAGTGGAAAATAAGATCATGTTCTTATATTACATTATATCAGCTTTTTCGTTGAAAGTGATGCTGGTACCAGCTCCAGGATTTAAGTTAATGATTAAATGTTTATCGATATGGTTACCCATCTGCTTTGTTACATAGAATTAAAGTGGGTGAGTAAAAAAGCTGCCTATAGATGCCTTATGGCATGTATACAGTACAGCAACATAATGAATTATAACACAACAATGTAAATAATTGTAGAGATATTAGATAATCTTACTGTTGATAGTTCATAGTCTCCGTTGGGTACACAGATTGTTGTTGTGCTGTTGTGAAATTGTTGTTGTTGTTGTATGCCGTTTCTTGGCGACCTTCGTTGTAAGTCTTTACGGCAATTTCTTCGTGGGACGTCTGCGGCTGAAGTTAGATTATCATTTATGTATTTGAGAAGCGTTTTGTTTATTAGTGAATTTAACTGTAAACGGTATGTCTGGACCACAAAACTTGCAAACACACAGTGTCTTCAATGGATGTTTTTAGAACAGCAGTCGACACTTACTAGGTAGACAGATACAATACACAGCCACACCATAGTATAGTGAAGTGCAGACTAGCCACATTCACATTCTCTCCTGGTTAGATCCCGGCGAGGTGATAGTCTTAGCTAAATGGATCCACCTACATGGGACAGTAGTCACAGTATAGGCTACTCGCTAGTATTCATACACACTTAGATATGCTAAACGTTCGTTCATAGAACCTATTTTACAAAATGGCTATCTAAACCACAACAGAAAGTAATCACAGTGTTTGTGTCAATTGAAGTTGCTAATGTATAAAAATAGAATATACGGTATAATGTATAAAAATAGGCCATTAAAGGTCCTAGGACACCAAATCAGACCTATCAAAATCAAATGACAAAAAATGACCTATGTAGAACGGTATGTGAAAATAAAATGTTCGTAAACCTGGCAAAAGTCCCATTGGTTTATATTGTGATCATGGTAATTCGTGACGTAGACTCGTGGGATGTTTATTCAAGGGACGAAACCGTGTTACTGTAAATTTCACTTTAGGGCCAGATATTGTAGCCTATGTGCTCATGCATCAAGTATACAAATATACTTGAAGCTTACTTAAAATTGCCGGTATTTTTTGGAAATGTATATGCGCTAGCATATTAAGTATGGTGTCACTGGACCTTTAAAAGTTGGACTAATAACGAACTTGATAAATATTGTCGTCGTATAGTACTGTACAATATGTGTTTTTATACAACTTAGCTTACCACATAGTTGTTGAAGTCATTTGAGGTATCGATGGCGTTAGAAATATTGCGACTTTCGTCTTCTGCCTCTGACATAGCTGGCTGCCAACCATTGCTGAACCGGGGGGAGTAGGGAGGGACGTATCCGCGGTACTGGTCTCTGGAATGTCGTAGTATGTAATTGTAATAATGATCGATTGAGCTAGGAGCATTATCTCTGATGGAGAATGGTTGAAACTTGAAAGAAACATGCAATGCACACAGAAAGTAGCCTAATGTATATTATTTCACCACCAACATCATCATCATCATATATAGCACTCCTCCAGACTCCACCTGCAACTACCCTGCCACCGGGATCAAACCTTCCCCGCAAAGAATGGGTTCGCCTAAACCGACTGAGATGTGGCACCGCCCGCACTGCCGAGACTCTCCAGCGCTGGGGCTACCAATCTTCGGCAACATGCACCTGTGGCCACCCATCACAGACGCTCCAACATGTGATCTCTGATTGCCCACTATACAAATCCCCAAATGACTTCGCCGGCCTCTGCGACCCTGACGACGACACAATTGCGTGGCTTGCTAGCCTCCCTCTCGAAGTCTGATGTTGACTATTACACAATTATATATAACAATATGATGCCAGCAATTTGTCAGGGAGAGCTGCACATAGTCTCACTCTGTTATTACAAACAATTTCAACAAACAGAGTACTAAAAGAAAATTGAAATTTTTTCTCCATCTATATACCTCCACAGTCCACAATGAACATGCTGGCATATTGTAAATAGTCACGTTTGCAAATTGAAATGCAGTAAAAAATGGCTATGTGTGGATTTGGACTCGGACACCTAAAATAAAAAGATAAAAAATTAACACCACAGTCATCGTCGCGCTGTATAGTACCAATAACATATAAAAATAACTTAATCCATCCATACGCTAATGAAGTAATAATGCCACAACGTCTGCATATTCACAGCACACCACGGCTTTTCAATTGGCATAGGTGATGTCACCCCAGGGCTGGGGTTGATCAGAGCCAAGGACGCACTACTTGATGCAGGGTTCGTATGAAGTTCTATCGTTAGGCTATTTGTAAAAGGTTCCATGGGCCTTGTGCCATAACAGTAAAGTTTGACATTTATATGCCATATTTTAGGACCTTTTGATCCGCCAAATGTCGGTCTTACATAATAGCTGTACGGGGAAGACGCGAGTAAAGCATCGAACGTATATCGAAGTATAATTATAATAATTATATGCACGGCACTACTTCCCGGCCTATACATACACTTAACCCATGTTTATGTATGATCAGTACTAATTTTACAGGATTGGTAAACTGAGGTTGCGGACATTACATTCTAATTCATGGAATACCGGGAAAACGCGTTATACGCCTGATCGCACAGTCTGAGATTCGAACCCATGCCCTGAATCAGAAAATGAATGGAAGTCCTAACGTAGAATGTGAGCGGTGTGTATGTTGGGTGGGTGGGTGATGTAGAGTGTGACTGTGTGAGTTAGTTGGGTAGAGTGTGAGTAGGAGGGTATAGAGTGTGGGTGGGTGGAAAATACTGATATGATGTTTAAATACAATTTACTATATTTATTCCAAGAGTAGGCTATAATATTTACTTCAGATACAACAAATGTGACGCATATATCACTGAGCTGAATCAGAACAAACTCAAAGCTCAACCCGGCTGTACAGAGGAAGAAACACTAGAGGTACGTAACTACTTCTCGCGCAGTACAATTCCTTTCATAATGATGCACAGTGCTCCAGAGCAAGTCATACTTCAGGAGGTGATAATTTGTGCTAGAACACGGCATAATGATGTTATACTCGCATTATGTGCTTTAATTAAACGATACTCATTAGTATAAAAATGTCATAAATAGTCGTTGCAGGTAATAACAAAACAAGGCAACATTGTTTGTGTCCATTTAAAATATTTCACAAGCATTTGAGTTGCAGCCAAATCGAAATTAAGGTTGTTCGGCCATATACAAAGTTATCTTTCAATGGCCGCCATTTTCATATTCGGTCAAGTGTAGTGTGTATGGCTAGGCTGTGTCATCAGCTTTTAGGCTTTAATTGACCTCCAATGATAATAGCTGTCCGTTTTATTCATTCTGAATACGAGCGTGAGTATGGGGGTCCGATGATGCGGTACTGGTGCCATATCCCGTGGACAGCCCTAGTGATGGCTTTCATGGCCCAAAGTGCCTGAAAGTGGATGGTATGGAATCCGGAGAAAACCACTGGTTGTAGGCAGCATTTTTTCCAAGTGGGACACAAGGTTTCGTGTACAGCAGTACACTCCATCAGGTGTGATGTGAAGTGTACTGCTGTGCACGAAGGCTTGTGTCCCTATTTTTGTATTTTCATAATTCGTCTTTAAAGTGTGCTTCCACCTTTTTGTATTTTCTTGTATTATACCACAGTGTTACATGATTGCAGAGTCTGATCCTGAAGGAATTATCAGTGATCCGTGACCATGCTGGACAGGCGTGTCTCAGAGAGCTGCACAAGTCTAACAGTCCCCTCATCATGGCTATTTGTGGCTCAAAAGGTAAATGTAAAGTAAAGCGCCTAGCTTATATCTAGGCAATTTTGAACCAATTTTGCAGGATACAGTAGGTAATTGGTAAACCTATACAGACCATAGGTAGCTGCCGTGGGTTTGCCGGTTCTCCCCCTTTACCGTTCGTTGATTTTTACATGGAAATTAAAATTGTTAGACTATGCTCCTTGTGTCCTCCACATGCGATAGCTGCATTCTCATTGGACATAAAACTGGAGTCCCCATAGCTGTGTGTGTATTTGAGTTTGTCACTAAGGGCCTGATTCTATGGGCCGGGCTACCTCGATATAGGGACTAGCCCGACAGGCAGGCTGGCTCGCCAGGCACGTATCTCCGCCATTACGATTACATGAGCGGCTGTCGTATATTTTTGTCCCGGGATGCGAGCTGGCTCACTTGTCAGTAGCGAGGCTGACCCGTTTACCGAGCTGAAATTGACATTCGCGCATGCGCAAAACGTGCCAATCTGTCAAATCGATCACTTCCGCTGTCACTTCCACGTTCAAAGAATACAAGTTTGTGAACTTTTTCAACTTCAACATTGATTGCATTGACGACGGTCTGTATTTGCAGAAGATACGCTATAAACACTAACGACATTTGTAGGGAAAAAAATCCTGA
This sequence comes from Wirenia argentea, assembly GCA_025802215.1. Lineage (NCBI taxonomy): Eukaryota > Metazoa > Mollusca > Solenogastres > Pholidoskepia > Gymnomeniidae > Wirenia > Wirenia argentea. The sequence continues at coordinate 7,360 of WNLI01188634.1, read as the reverse complement.
AATTTCGCGCAAATTCATGCCCGCCATTTTGACAGATTTTGTTGACGTTAACGACGCAAGGGACCACAAGGGACATAACTCATTGGCGGGCTAGCCCGCATACCGAGATCAAAATGAAACGCGCGATTTTTTCATATAATCTCGCGCGATGTGAGCCAGGCTACCTGTCGGGCTAGCCCCTATACCGAGGTAGCCCGGCCCATATAATCAGGCCTTTAGAAGTGTCCATGTAACCTCACATCATTATGATCACACTAGTTATGAGCATCCACCTTTAGGGGTGTCCAGTGGACCTCACATCGCAGCTACTGCACTATTCCTGCGGCTACTTCATGTGTGGGTGTGGTCAGAATTCATCAAATTGCTATACTATTTTTACAACCTGTTCCTTAGCCATCCCGTTTCTCAGAAAACAACATAACTTGTAATATATTCAGTATCTTTTTATGTAGGCCCCTATATTGCAAACCGCTAAGTTTTTATCGCAAATGGTGTAATATTTGGCTGTATAGGAAGTTAAAACTTTCACGACTTGATGGTGTAAATTAGGTATGTTGATTGTAGTGAAAATTAGCTATGCTGATTGTAGTGTATATTAGCTATGCTGATTGTAGTGTAAATTAGCTATGCTGATTGTAGTGTCAATTAGCTATGCTGATTGTAGTGTCAATTAGCTATGCTGATTGTAGTGTCAATTAGCTATGCCGATTCTAGTGTAAATTAGCTATGCTGATTGTAGTGAAAATTAGCTATGCTGGTTGTAGTGAAAATTAGCTACGCTGATTGTAGTGTAAATTAGCTATGCTGATTCCATTTGAAAGGGGATAGCTCAGATGGTAGAGCATAGGATTTGTAATCCAAAGGTTGCGGGTTCGACTCCCGGCCGGCGCATCAATTGGGTTTTTTCTCGGTGTTCCCTGTGGTACTGATTCGTACATAAACCGGGTTGTGTATAGGTCGGGAAGTAAAGCCGTGCATATAGTTATTATACAATTATACATTGTAAAGGGATCAATAGCTCACGTCTACCCTCGCACGGTCATGATGTAAGACCGACATTTGGTGGATCGTGAGGTCCAAAAATGCGACATATAACCTAAATGTCACACTTTACTTTACTTTGACAGTCATCATCATCAAGCATTTTTACGGCCGTTTTACATGCATGCATGTGTTACCCGGGTTTACGTGACCAGCCCTCCATGCTTTTCAGTCTAAAGCCATACTATACCACAACCCAGACCTTTTCTCTGCAAGTCCAATTTCACTACCCCATCCCAGGTCATCCTGGGTCTTCCTCTTTCCCTGTTCACACACACTCATTTACATGACTTTCCTCGTCCAGCTTTCCTCATCCATCCTTTGTATTTGTCTATGGTTTGATTTCGTTTATCACTGATTTATGCATATATATTGATCTGTCTGTGTTCTCACACACCAAATATGGTCCAACATTGTATCTTTTAGCGATTTCTGAAAATGAATCGAAAATGCGAAAATACTGTGTAGGCATATATGTATCGCAATTTTAACATGATGATGATGATGATAATTTTAACATGATACGTTGATTCCCTTATGACATTTAACAACAGTAGAACTTTCATTGATTAGAAATTATTACATGATTATGAAGTTGAACAAATTTACTTCAACGGCATACCTAAACACAGTCATTTTAAATAATTTAAATTTATGTCATTGATTTTTGAATAATTTACATAATAGCGTACAATATAAAAAGTCGCCATGACCTCCAAAAGGCTTCCATATTGTGATGTTTAATACATTGATATCATTATTCCAAAGTTCACGTTGTAATATCCGAGCGCACTTGACCTCATATTAAATTTAATCATTCATTGATTATTTAATTGGTCGGCAATGTAGGCTATATCAATTTCACTACAATTGTCGGCAAGATCATAAAGTATTACTAAATATCAATACAAATTATAAAATCTTCTCTGAATTATAAAATCTTCTCCCGATTGATTATTTAATCACAGAAATCTCCTGAAATCACACCTTGTCTGTTCTTTGTTCTGATGCCGCATATATTTGACAGAAACTCTATATACCTGAGAAATAGAATCAATGATCACTGAATTGTAATTACAAATCGCTTGAAAATGTTCTTTGTTCTGTAGATATTTGCCCACAGAAGCCCAATATCTGAAACCCCGTTTGCACTAATGTTTTTGGCACCATCGAGGATGGCAAATCATGCTTTATTTCCTTGTATATAAGAATCTCGCGTGATTGGCCACAATCATGGTGCAGCACACGACGGAATTCATGGCATGGGATGTCACGCTTAATGTTCTCGTGTAGACGAATATGTGCCCAGGTGCTGTCCCGTGTTGATGCCGCGTTTGTAAAAAAGCGTGGGCCGCGTGCCGGCTCACCTTTGTGCCGATTTTTATTGGTTTGAGAGCGAAAATCAGTTGCGTCGCGAATTATTGACATGCATGTCAGTTAAACATCACGTACTGTTGTTTTAATATTCAGGCTACCTTCCGATAACACTACAGGTTTACTCACCGCTGTGAATTTTTTGCCTAAACTGGTTTTTTTGCCCAAACTGTTTAAAACACTTACAGTGTTAAAGGTTCTGTGATCAGTGCCGTACTGTGCCGTATCGGAACAAAAAATGCTTATATAAAGGGGTATAAGGTATAGAATCAATAATTCCTCAATTACAATTACAAATCACTTGAAACTGTTTTGTTCATACCCTGTATGACATCAGAAACTCTATACCTGAGACATAGAATCAACAATTACTGAATAACCCAAACTCCGAATGAGCAATCGTGCCATCCCCACCGCGTCTCCCCTGCAGCGTTAACCCTGTAATTGCCACCGTAATTAGCTGCGACCTGATTACCCTTTAATTACTGTCATTACAATAAGCAATTTTCACCAATTTTCTTCCGCGTAGAAAATATCTCCGCTTGACTTGCGGCGACGCGATTTCTCGGCGGGGTAAAGGGGGATAACTATGTTGTGTTCATTATTCGTGTATTGATTGTCAGTGGTATTACGATTGTTCTTATCTGGGAGATCGTGGAGAAAGGAGACAATGTTGTGGACCTGCTTTATGTACTTTCATTTATATATAATTCTTGTACATTAATTTTATGCTCATATTATAGCGTTTCCAAATGTCCATGTCGGAACTTCTTAGAAATCATTTTGATTGATTATATAACTTTGCATACTACAATCCAAAGTTTACAGTGTAATTTGTGTTCATAAATTTCAGTCAGGGCGTTCGGACAGTTATAAAACCTGCAACATAATTGCTAAGAGGAGTCAGGAGAAATTGCGAGAATGAGAATTGAAATAATTTTCTTTTAAAGTTCTTTTATAGTCAAAACAAACATAAAAGACTGGCAGAGCAATGACCTACTAGTTACTACACCTACAATTTCTCCACAGAGCACGGAATAAGTAGAGCACAGACAGTATGTATAACTGCAGAAATTTGGAGAACTATTCAGGATTAAAAAATCACATTTTCTTTCGCATTTCAGGTTGTTGCTGAAATTTTTAGAAGAATTACTGATCAGCGAATTATGATGTCGTCAAAATTTGAAGGTAGTACAGTAATCTTACCGGATGAAATTATAAAAAATTGTGTTTCCCCAGGTCGTTGGTGACATGCTGACAGTGGAATGAGCTCGCTCTACGGTTTCTGCAGCTTCGAAGATTACGTGGTCATCAGCGACAGCGATCAAAGTATGAGTCACGAGAACGAAGCCAACGAGGCCATGGAGACGAAGAGTCAACTGAAGGATGAACAACATGAAGCGGATTTTGATGTTAACAGTAAACCACATAATGAAACTGTTTCTGTGGAAGATGTGGATCATGTGGATCATTTGATTGACTTAAAGGAAGAGCAACAAGACACTGAACATGATGTAAATGGTGCTAGCAACGGTGACGGTCATTTGAAGAACCTGTTGGATGAACGACAACTGATTGATCTTGGTGCCAGTCACAACACTCTCAAAAATGAAGATAATTTTATGGGACTACGTGAAACTGAAGAGGCCGTTTTGGAGGAACTATCGAAAAATGCAGCTGAAGAGATTGAAAAGGACGACGTTGTTGGTGCTGGCAAAGATAGGGATCATTTGAAGGAACAAGGAATTGTTGATGGCATGGGGGACAATGCAGAGCAGTTGAAAGGTGTACAGGAACCCGAAGGAATTAATACAGATGTTGATGAAGAGTTCCTGGGTAACACGGAAAATTCCATTGGAAATGAGCAAGAAGATGAGGTATATACCGGAGTGATTGAGCTTGGCGTTGAGGCTTCAGAAGACAATATCAGTAGAGACGAGGAGATGGTTGTAAAGGACACAGGAGGAACATCGGATACACGTGCATCACTGCTTACTAATGGAAAAGCTGAGATTATTGATGCAGTAAATGACACGAGAGGAATAGTTGAAACACTTCATGCATCACTGCTTACTAATGAAAAAGCTGAGATTATTGAGGCATTAAATGACACGGGAGGAATAGTTGAAACACTTCCTGCATCACTGCTTAGTGGTAAAGATGAGATTGTTGAGGCAGTAAATGACACAGGAGGAATAGTTGAAACACTTCATGCATCACTGCTTAGTGGTAAAGATGAGATTGTTGAGGCAGAAAAGAACACAGGAGGAATAGTTCTTGCATCACATCACGAGATTATTCAGGAGGTATGGCAGGACACTACAGGTTATGAAATTGTTGATGTTATACAGAATAGTTCAGGAGGAACTGACGTCATTCTCGGGGAGATTGAGGGTGATGAGTCTCAGGACGATGAGGTTCACATTCAAGAGTCCACATCCGATTCACGACACATAGCTCAGGATTACAACGTTGAAATTCAAGAATCTACAATCGATTCACAGGATGTAGTTGAGGTTATGCAAGTGGATGACAAGATCCATGAAATTTGTGAGTCTACAACGGATTCTGATCACGTTCTTGAAGTAATTCAAGTCGATAGTTCGCAAGATGATAATGTTCACGACATTCCGCGAGACATAGTTGAAATTGTTCAGGTTGACAGTTCGCATGATGATGAGGTTACCGAAATACAGCAATCTACCACAGATATTGATGTGCCGGATACAAACGCAGATGCCGTAATCGAACCGGATCAGAATCCGGAAAGGGAATTAAGCTTCATCGATCGTACTGAGGATTTCGTGATTATCTCTGATGAAGATGTGTCTTCTCCCAAAAAGATTACAAAAACTTTACAATCAAAGATAGAAACTGACATCCATGATAAAGAACTGAATGATCACAACGAGAATGTTGATGTTGTGATTAAAGATAATCTGATTGACATTGATTCTAAAACTACTGGTGATGAAAACAATGTGATGAAACGAGAGGAAGATGAGACTAAAATTACCGAAGTAAATGAGGTTGATGGTGATAACAACAACGAAAAGGATGTGATAAACATTGAATCCGTTCAGTCTTCCATCAAAAATGTAACCGATCAAAATACACCAAATCCAATTTATGCACAAGATCAAAATGCCATTGAAGATCAAAATATACACGATCAAAATGTAATTGACATTCCGCAAACTCAAGAAACACGCGAAGATGTGAAATCATTTGATTTCGCTCCACGTAAAGAAAAGTTGTCTCAGTTCGCTACTGGAGTAACTGTCTGTTCGACTCCAACATACGACCCGGTTCTCTGTACTGACGCAAAACTCCAAGATCAACTGATTAAGAACATTGAAATTGAACCAACAGTAAAACCTGTTCCACAATCTTTATCTGATGATGCAAAACTTCACAATCAACCGATAAAGAACATTGAAATTGGACGCACGTTTGTTGTTTCAGAGAACATTGTAGATATTTTGAAGAACATGAACGCAGTAATGACCCACGAAGAAACTATTCAGGAAGTGTATTATGACACTGTTAACCTCGATCTGACAGCGAATGATTACTCTCTTCATCAACGAAACGGAAAGTGGCAATTGAGCGCATCCATCGAGAAGGTCCTAACAGATTGTGCTGTTTCCAAATACAGCGAACACTATGATGAAAGTAAAATTAAGACAGAACTATCGACATTGTTAGATCATCCTGATGACCCGTATCAAAAACTTCCTGATTTTCTCGATTCGTTGAAGTTTGAAGAATTCACTCGCATTGAAACGATCCGCAAAACATTTGTTCTCGACGGTTATACTATCACTCTGACATTGAAAGACTTTGATTTGCGTATTGGACAAATTGAAATTATGTCGGATACAAAAAGGATTCCAGGAGCTTTGGACAAGATTGAGAACATCGCCAAGAAACTGGGTAAGTTCTGCAACTTTATTTATTTACTAAAGGTAATGTGCTCATTAAGGTTTGATGTTTAGAAATAATTCAACAAAAGTCAAAACTAAAAATAGTTGTGCAAACATTTCCGAACCCACAACCTTTACAACCAGAGCGCCCTATCTGCTCAACATTTGTTAGATGCTTTATCCATAGACATCATTGTCCGCATTAGTAGGCATATGAGAGTATAATAATAAATAGATGACGAAATATATCTGTAAAATACAACATAAAAAGTAATCGTATGTGGTGATATGGGGCATCTTTGTTAAGAACTAGGTTTGCTCTTATACTTTTCATTAAAATTTTAGAATTCCCCACAAGAAAATCCCACTAATGTCCATCAATAATGTCCACAAGAAAGTCTAATTATTTATAGAATAAATACGTCCGCAAATTACTCAGAACTCATCAAGATAATAGGGTTTTAATATTTCATATTGAGACGGTATTATCGTAAGCCTGTGCGGCTAAAACTAAATGACCAGAGATTATTCCGTCGACGAAATTAACGGAGCAAAAGTGACCCTGTGATGAGTTGTTTAGTGGTACACGATGACAGTAGTGTCCTTTAAAATTTGAGCAAAATGTAATCAATTATTTTCTGCAAAAATAGGGTGGTCAAATTTCAATGGGAAAACATCTGAATTGGAAGAATAGATTTCTGGCTGGGTGTCCCCGGGACGAAAAATTTTGCCTTATCTAGCTTGTATTTGTTATGTTCTCTATGGTGTCCTTAGGCAGCATCTCACAAATCCACCTATGTTAATGTTAACCCAGCTGTGGAAGTGGTTACCGAAAGTGTATTCATTAGCTGGACTAGGCATTGGTTGAGGAGTAAGGCTATTAGTTATTCTTCATTTTAGGTGTGAATATGGGATAGTATTTTCCCGAAGCCGTTTGTATTTAATACATACGGCTGAGGGAAAATACTATCCCATATTCACACCTAAAATGAAGAATAACAAATTTATTACCATTTTGA
>WNLI01188523.1:0-13393 GCA_025802215.1 Wirenia argentea | reverse complement strand
TACTGTACGTTGGCAAAGTTCCTTTTCTTGTTACTTACTATATAGTAGTACTTTACCTCCGCTTGAGCTTTCTTCTCCAGACACATTTCCATGGTACTGTACGTTGGCAAAGTTCCTTTTCTTGTTACTTACTATATAGTAGTACTTTACCTCCGCTTGAGCTTTCTTCTCTAGACACATTTCCATGGTACTGTACGTTGTCAAAGTTCCCTTTCTTGTTACTATATAGTAGTACTTTACCTCCGCTTGAGCTTTCTTCTCCAGACACATTTCCATGGTACAGTACGTTGGCAAAGTTCCTTTTCTTGTTACTTACTATATTGTAGTACTTTACCTCCGCTTGAGCTTTCTTCTCCAGACACATTTCCATGGTACGTTGGCAAAGTTCCTTTTCTTGTTCAACTTCCACATGCTTGTTATGGATCTTTTCCTCCCAGCTGTAATTATTTCATGTAATTATTTAGTACAGTGCATTCCTGTTAATATCAACTCCTCGGGAGCAGACAAAAAGTTGACATTAACAGGAAATTGACATTAACAGGAATTGATGTTAATTTATAAAATATCAACTACATAATGCTTTTAGATAGAATTATGGTTATCTACATGAAAGATGTATACCAACTGAATATAATGTAGTTAATATAAGCTTGTTTATAAGCAAATTTGGTAATTTATCATGACATATCATATCTATTTCCAGAAAATCTTTGATATATTAGTAACTTTTCTATGGAAAAAGGCCTTTTTCAAGCAAAAGTTGACAATAAGTGATATGATTTTGAATTGACAGCCACAAAAAGTTGACATTAACAGGAAATTGACGTTAAAAGTAGACATTAAGAGGAATAGTTTATTATAGTTTAGTAAAGAATGATTTGGAACTTTGGAAATAGTTGATATTAACCAAAAATTGATATTATCAGGATTGATATTAAGTGGAGTAGACTTTAATCTTTTTAGTGTAATGGACATAAAGTTTATTTTTAACTCAACCTATAATTTTTCACACCTATTATTTTTCACGAATTTTTAGTGTGATGTGTGGTTTGGCATAAGCGGTGACATTGAATTTGGAGAAAATACGCTCTTTTCGGTGGTGCCGAGGATGTATTTTTTGTTTTCAGTATTTTTTTCTATTTTGGTTAACCTATCCTTTTTTGTACATGTATACAAAATCCCACACTACAAAAAGCAATGTAATGTATCACATACCCCAAAAATGTGATACATGCAACATAGGGGAAACAGAGACAGTCTCATGTGGCTAGAAGAACAACAAAAAAGAAATAGCAGTGCACGCAAACCCATATAGGTGCTGGGATGACTTGAGATATCATTCAAGTTCGTGGTCTATAAACCCGGCACGTTCATGTTGTGCATGTAGTTAGTGAAAAATAATCCTCGCTTCCATCTAGCGTATGGCAATTTATTAGTTGCACGTTTAATAGTTATCGATTTGTTTGTGCAATCAAGTTTCATTTTAAGAAATGTTTTGTATGCAACTGACATTTTGTCTACGTCATTACATTCTGCGTCGATTTTTCTGTCGTTATGTCTGTTTTTAAGCCTCCAATTCTCGAAAGTGGCTGTCGCACATCGCCGAAAAAATCCGAAGAAATCCGAAGACTGGTAGCAACATTGATTGATATTATGATTTTTATGACGTCATTTTTTAATTTGAAGAATCGTGTCATTTTTTCCTGGCTACATACAAAAAAATCGTTTAGGCCTAAAAATATTGAAATAACATAAACAAATAAATAATAAATAATTATGCAGCTTTTGCTTAAAATCCCGTGGCATGTAAGCCAGTCATGCATTAATGCATGTATATGCACAATATCTAGATGCCAGGTTTATAGACCACGAAACTCCCCTTTCTAGACGTCATCCCAGCACCTAATGGGCTTAACAATGGGGTCGAATTTCTCTGATGACATGTAAATTAAATTTGTGTAGTAAAAATTTATTACAAATGTCTAAATTTAACTCTTCCATGAGTTTAACTAGCGAATGGGTAGTACTGTACTAATAGTGTACAATACGTACACACTACTATTTGATTGAAGGGGTGGAATTATCTGTATTGGTATGAGTGTGCATGTGGCAACTGATTACTGTTCTGCCCAGCTATAGGCCGATGCCTAGTACATGTCACTAGATTTTCCATTCAAATATCATTATCATAATTGATTTTCCATTTGCAGCTTTAAAGAAAACTGTCCGATATTCCTGCTATAACAATGTTTGTATGAGATTAAAATTGCATTAAGGTTAAACAGTAAGTACAACTGTATAACTGATTTGTGTTCTAGGTGAACAACCTCTTCTATTCGGACGGTCGAGGGAAAGAGATCTTCGCCCACCTTGACCCACGCCGCTGTACCATAATACCAGACGCGACGCTTTGTGAAATCATAGCACTTATCAGAGCTGATTTGGTCGGAGTCCGCAAGGAAGACATGATTTGTGTTTATGTTTTAGCCGGTATAAACGATTTCCTCACACGAAAAAAGTGCCCTGGCTACGAAGAAACAATAGTGGAATCTCTAGATGGTGATGAAACCCTTACCAACGTGATAAAGGAGATGACGGACCTGGGGAATGACATGGCAACAGGCGGTGTTCGGGTTGTATTTGCCACAGTTCCTCTGATGTCCATAGCTATTTGGAACAGGTTTCAAAACAGTAACGGAAGAACGTCTGTTCTACTCCATGATCAGAACTATGAGGACATGCAAATCCAGCTAAACGACGCGTTGTTCCTTCTAAACCGTGCGATTGTTTCCATGAATAGTGAATCACAAGGTGACAATCGTCAGGTCTACACGCCGCTGATTCACTCGGTCATCCGAAGAACCAAAGATGGATTTCGTGTGTTGGCTGATGGCTGTAACCCGAAAGAAGAAACCGCTAAAAAGATGTACGCTATACTGGACAGTGCTGTTGAGAGAAACAAACGGGAGATGCTTACTGGTGTAACTGAGACAGACGTACTGGGTGGTGTGGAAGCAAAGACGGCAGATGTTGCATTACGTTATTTGCCATATAAAAAAACAGATTTGGAGGATACCAAACTTTCAAGAGATCCATACAAACAGAAGCCTCATACAGTTTCGTCGGGTATTGAAACATCAACTCCAAATCTTTATTATCCTTACAAACATTTTGAGCAAGTTGAAGATACTATAGATCCAGTGAATAAGGGAAAACAAGATGTGGTATCTTATCCATACAAGAGACACTCAAATTTTGAGCATGCCGAAGATACAGTTGATACAGGAAAACCAGATTTAATTTCTTATCCATACACGAGACCGTCACGTTTTGAGCATTCGAAAGATACAATAGATCCAATCAATACAGGAAAACAAGATCTGGTTTCTTATCCATACAAGCGACAGTCAAATTTTGAGCATACCAAAGTTACAATAGATGTAAATACGGGGAAAAGGGGTTTGCTCACATATCCATACAAACAGCAACAGACTTTTCCGCATACAATAGTTTCAAGTGATGCTGTAGTGACTGAACAAAACCAAGATTCTGATGAGGAGGATGATGTTATGATGTCTGACGCAGGAAATGTATACGTGGATGAGAATGCAAAGATGAGTGCAGGAGGTAGTATATCTCAAACAAGTCAACAATCTGGCTATACATTAGGCTTCGCATCGAATGTACCATTCTCGAGTATGCAACCCAAACGATTCACTGACAGACCAACGTTGCAACCTAATCCATACATTGATGGATCACCGTTACAACCCAATGTATCCACTGACAGACCAACGTTCCAACCCAATCCATTCATAAACAGACCAACGGCGCAACCCAATCTACTCATTGACAGACCAATCTTGCAATCCAATCCGTACACCGCCACATCAATGTTCCAACCAAAACCATCCCTTGACAGCCAAACATCCAATACTAAATCAAAAATTGGCAAGGTTAACAATGTCTTCTACTCAGATGGGCGTACTGAAGATGCCTTGCCCCAGTCAGCTAAGTGTATCGTCATAGAAGGTGCGTCACTAGGTGAACTGATCGTACGGATACGTGAAGACATGAAGTTTACACGTCCCGAAGATAATATCTGTATCTATGTCTTCGGTGGAATCCATGACTTCTTGATACGAAGGACAGTCAATGGACACGAGGAAGTCACCTGTAACTGCGAAAAAGGCGTAGTCGATATTCTAGTCAACAATATGACCAGTTTAGCAGCAGATATGGAGAAAGTAGGGGTACGTGTGGTGTTTGCAACGGTTCCCACAGCGTCACTATATTTCTGGAACATATCGCTGTGCAAAGGTGTTATACAAGATATTATACATCAGCACAACAATGAGAACAAATACAACCACATGCAAGACTTCCTCAATGTAGAGATTAAGGAACTCAATGATAAAATATTCACTGTGAATAATACCAAAAGGAATGGGTTAGATGGCATGTTTGTACCCAAGATTCATCACGTCATTAACCACACGCAGGGTAAGAATTCCAAGGAGATTGTTCATCGTTATCAGTACCTATCTGACGGAATGAAACCAGAACCGCATGCCATTGAGAAAATGCGAAAGTTGGTGGAGAAATCTGTACAGGTGAATGATAGCGCGTGGCTGCTAAAGTTGTTGGAGAATGCGATGGGCAGAAGTGAAGCACCCGGTTTAGGTGGAAGTGAGATAATCAATCTAAGCGGGAATGAAAGTAATATAGATAGGAGTAACATCGGTTTTGTAGGTGCGAGTTACGCAAGTGGGATAGGTGCGACCGACAGAGGTATCGTAGAGGGGACAAGTTGGATTGGTGAAACTGACAGCAGGGTAGATAGAAGTACAGACAGAATCGATAGGAGCGACGCAAGCAAGAGTGACGGAAGCCGGAGCAAGAGTGGAACAAGCAGGAAAGATCGAAGAGAGTCGAGAGACAGAGGGAGGATAGAGGAAAGAGACCCAGGCAGGACAGATAGGAGTGATGTAAGCAGGACACGCAGGAGTGACACAAGCAGGAGTGACAGAAGCAGGAGCAAGAGTGGAACAGGCAGGAAACATGGAAGAGACCGGAGCAAGAGTGGAACAAGATGGGACAATGGAAGTGACAGAGGGAGGAATGATCGAAGAGACTCCAACAGGATAGATGGAAAAGACAAAGAAGATCGAAGGGACACCGGCAGGAGAGGCAGTAACGACAAAGGCACCGATCCAGGAAAGATGTTTCATGATGACAAAAAATCCAAGACTGAACGACAGAATGTGACTATGGTAAATCAACATTCTACACAAGTCGCCATCTCTTACCCCGCACCGTTCATACCAACTTATGGAGGATATATTCCACAGATGAATATGATTAAAACGGTAGTAATGAGTAACGTAGTGGAGGTAGTGAGGCCCCTACCACAGCCGCAGAATTTGGTGACAATACCACAGCCCCAGAATTTGATGTCGCTACCACAGCCGCAGAATTTGGTGTCACTACCACAGCCCCAGAATTTTGTGCCACTACCACAACCCCAGAATTTGGTAGGGATATTACCACGGGGTCCGACTTTGGTGGCAACACTACCACATCCTCGGAGTGTGTCTCAGACGAAGGTTAATCCGCAAGTATCAACTGTGAACAACATGTACTATTCGGACGGACGATCGCGAGAGATGCTCTCGCATTTAGAGCCATCTCGGTGTATTATCATAGAAAATGCAACTCTTTGTGATTTAATCGCTACAATACGTAGCCATTCTGAATACATTCATACAGAAAATACATGTGTGTACGTCTTTGGTGGTATACACGACTTTCTTTCCAAAAAGAACGAGGAAACTATCTACATTTCTGCTGAAAAGGTCACTGTGGATCGGTTAATCAAAGAAATGACTTGTTTGAAATACGACATGGCCAAAATTGGTGTAAAGGTAGTGTTTGCAACTGTGCCGTCAATGTCCTTACGTGATTGGAACCAAACCTGCTTAACCCGTGGAACAACAGCTGCTCTCCAATTTGAAAATAGCTACAAAACCATGCAACTGTTCCTTCATGGTGAACTGATGAGATTGAACGGTCAGATCTTGAATGTGAACAGACATCATGGTAGGGAAACGTATGCTCCGCTGATTCATCAGATAATCAACCGACACCGAGGAAAGAATAAGGGGATCACGTACCAGTATAAGATGTTGGAGGATGGACTGCACCCTTCCCCCGAAACCGCTACAAAGATGAGACAAATTCTGGAGCGTGCTGTTAAGGTGAATGATTCCAGTACACTGACCGGTGTAGCTGCGACTGTGGGAAGTGGTGACGTGAACATGTCTGACGAAGGAAATGTGTACGTGGACGACGGTGATGCTTTGCATGTGGAAGCTAATGTATCGATGCCGGAAACCAGTCAACAGTCGACTCCTAATTCATCCCAAGGAGCACAATCCAAACCTCCAGCGCAAAATACCGAATCACTGGTTTCTGCGGCAGTCGCGTATGCAAAACGAACTGTGAAAAAAACTGGAATACCTGTTGTCATGTCCGGAGGAGATTTATCACAAGTAGAATTATGCAACCTGTTCTATTCGGATGGACGCGGTCGCGATATGCTATCACTATCACAAGAATATTACAACCATAGTACCATCATGGAACATGCTACACTACAAGAGTTAATCCAACAAATACGGAAAGACGTGGCAAACTCTGCGAGGAAAATACACTGTGTGTACGTTTTTGGTGGTATAAACGATTTACTAAAACAGGAGCGAGGTAAGAGATACAGAGAAACTATTTACCAAGCCGAAAGCACGCATATTCCTGGGTTGGTAAAAGAAATGACCAGTTTGGCTGATGATATGGTGAAACTTGGTATTCGGGTAGTCTTTGCACCTGTGTGTTCAATTATTCTAGATACATTGAACAGAGATTATTATGCCAAAAGAAAAACGGACGTTCTCCATTTTGAAAAGAAATACGAGTTCATGCAAACAAAACTTAATGACGCTGTTGGGACACTCAATGTGGCAATTATGAACGTGAATAATACCAAACGAAATGGACATAGCGTATATGTGCCCAGAATTCATTCTATTATTATGCCACCTCGTAAAAAGAAGAACAAATCGTCATATCGTGAGAAATTACAGGATGGGTTCAATTACAAAACTACTGCATCAGCCAAGATGGCTGTGGTGTTGAGAAAAGCTGTTAACGTGAATGACAATGCGATCAGAAACCGATTAACCAATGCAGAACTACTGAAACATGCGACTGGACAAGGTACAGTTTCTAAGCCACCATGGGCGGTTGACGTGCCGCACAAACATGGAGACGCATTTGACGATCCTGTTGTTACAACAGAAGGGAAAGCAGGTGATACAGATGGTCAAACAGAACTTGCTGCCAAACCTTCAGCCGATAAAGCTAAAGTTGTGTCGAGCGCTGGAGCTGATATATCGAGTACTAAACCTAAACTAAGCACACGTGAAAGTAAAAGATTACAGACAAAACTAAGGACAAACACGATCACTCATCGCAAGATTGAAGTAAATATCAAATTCTTTTATTCTGATGGCCGTGGAAGAGAAATGCTGTCAGAAGTGGATCCAAAACAATGCAATATCACAGAAAAAGCAACTGTAATGGAATTGATATCGCACGTACGAAGAGACTTCAAGGATGTTGAGATGGAAGGTAATTCACTTGTTACTGTCTATGTTTTTGGAGGAACATATGATCTGCTCGAGACAAAATGTGTCGCTGGTTACGAAGAAACGATTTGCATTTGTGACAAAAATACTGTGGACTTACTGATAAAAAACATGAAAGAATTGATAATCGATATGCGGACAGTTGGAGTCAGCGTAATTTTTGCCACGGTTCCTACGATATCACTAGACAAATTGAACGTATTACGCTTGAGTTCGGGGAAAACGTCTGTACTGCATCTTACAGCACACTATGGTTCCATGCAAAAACTTTTCGATGATGAAGCAAAACTATTGAATGAGAAAATCATAGCCATGCATGAAGTGAAACTGACCGACCAATTTTGGGTGTCTACTCCACTTATTCATCAACCCGTTAGTGCGGGTAAGGGTACAGGGCGCCCAGTTGAGAAATTGTGCAACGACTCGTTTGTCGATGGAATTAATCCAACGCCTTCTACAGCTGATGAGATGAGAAAATGCTTGCAAAGATCTATGACAAGAAATGACGCTTACCAGCAAAGAAATGAAGCTTTCAACGGACCACCACAAATCCCACCTAAAAGCTCCGAAGCTTGCACTAAATCATTAGTAAACCCGAAGAATGTCGCGTTTGTCATTTCTGAAGTAGGAAGCAGGATAGAAATCCATTCTGACGACGAAACTGACATGTTGGAAATTGGGGATGTGGTTGATAAGTGCCAAGAAATGAACCAGCTTAAAACAAAAGTGGAGAAAGTCCATACTGTTGGAAGCAATGTAGTTGGTGAGGTTGAGCCCATAGAAACGATAGATTTAACCCGGGAAGAATCAATGGAAGTCTCGACTGACCTTGATGATCCGATTGTGGTAGACTCGATACCTAGTGTGGAAACTCCATCACACATGTCTGAAATAATGGATCCTCAAGAAAGCAAACCATCTGCATACGAAGTAAATGATACATTGTTTGTTGAAGTGAAGGAAGTGTTAAATTTGGTTGTGCGCACAATTTCTGAATTCGAAGAAAGGGACGAGGATACAGATAATTTTGATGAGCAAGATAGTGTGGAGTTTAATATGGACTTGGAAAAGGATGAGACACAGGAAGTGGGTGAACATTATGAATGGGCTGAGCTAGCTGAAGTGGATGTCACAGACGATGACGGTATCAGCGAAATGGAAGAGCCACTTGAAATAACACCTGAAAGTGACACGGATACAGATACATTGTCATACGATGATGATGGGACAGCTGACCACTGGACACTTGATTGTGAATTAACAACTGCAGATGACCAAAAAGCCGAAGCTGGTGATCAAGTACCTGAAGATGTCCTACGTGATGACGATGTGTCTCATGAAATTGAAGCAACACCCGATGATAAGACAACTGAACTGGTTGTGTTGCCTGATTATGAAGTGCCACCTCAAGTGAAATTGCCATCTAAAGAAGTGTCTAAAGAAGAAGAAACTGGTGTAGGTGAGGCATTACCTGAAAATGATGTGACGATGGAAGATGACGTTATAGACTTGACACTAGAAGATGTAGAACCGGAAGATGACATACCACCTGAAGAGGATGCAATGTCTGAAGAAAACCTCCCTGAAGATAAACTAACATTTGGAAATGACACCACAGTTGAAGACACGGTAACATCTGATGAAATAATACCAAGAGATGACCAAATGTCAGAACATGGCGTAATACAAGAAAATGACGACACACATGATATGACACATGATGACAATGATACACCCAAAGACACCATTACACATGAAGAAGATATTACACAGGAAGAAAATATTACACATGAAGATGACATTTCACCTCAAGATGACATTACAGCCGAAGATGATATTACACCTCAAGATGACATTACACATCAAGATGATATTACACCTGATGATATTAGACCTCAAGATGACATTACACATGAAGATAACATTACACCTCAAGATGACATTACACATGCAGATAACATTACACCTCAAGATGACATTACACATGAAGATAACATTACACCTCAAGATGACATTACACATGAAGATAACATTACACCTCAAGATGACAATACACATGAAGATAATGTTACACCTCAAGATGACATCGTACCTCAAGATGACATCACACATTATGATATCACACATGAAGAAGACATTACACCTGAAGATAACATCACACATGAAGAATACATCACACATGAAGATGCCATCACACATGATCACACCGCACAAGATGACATTCCATCTGAAGATGACATCACACATCAAAATGACATTCCACCTCAAGATCATATCACACCTGAAGATATTACACCTGAAAATGACGCGACAGATGAAGGTTACAAGAAACCTGAAATTGATGAAGATAACACCACACCACAAGATAACATTACACCAAAAAGTTACATGACAGAAGTTGACGAAAAACTTGAAATCGAAGAAACATCGCAAGCAAAAGGTGATATTCCGGAAGAAGAGGATGAAACAACGGAACTTGAAATTGAGAATATGGATGAAAGCCAAGAAGAAGAGTGCACAGAAGTCGAACAAACTCCGCTTTTTGCTGACCAAACAGAGAACGAAGAAATTTATGAAACACCACGAGCCAAAAGTGAAACGCCAGAAGAGGATGAACCAACACAAGTTGAAATCGAGAATATGGATGAAACTGAAAGTCAGGAAGACAACGAGAGCACAGAAGAGGAACAAAGTCCTATTTTTGCTGATAAGACGGAGAGCAAAGATGGGGAACAAATTGATGAAATGTCACAAGCTAAAAGTGAAACTCATGAAGAAGAGAATGAAGGAACACAAGTTGAAATCGAGAATATGGAGGATGGTCAGGAAGACACAGAGTGCACAGAAGTGGAACAAAGTCCGCTTTGTGCTGGTCAAACAGAGGGCGAAGACGGGGAAGAAATCGATGAAACATTACAAGGTAAACGTGAATCGCCTGAAGAAGAGGATGAACCAACACAAGTTGAGGTCGAGAATATGGATGAAAGTCGGGAATATATCGAGAGCACAGAAGTGGTACAAACACCCCTTTGTGCTGACCAAACAGAGGACGAAGGACGAGAAGAAATTGATGAACCATCACAAGCTAAAAGTGAAACTCCTGAAGAAGAGGATGAAGGAACACAAGTTGAAATCGAGAATATGGATGATGGTCAGGAAGACACAAAGTGCACAGAAGTGCAACAAAGTCCACTTTGTGCTAACCAAACAGAGGCCTGGGAAGAAATTGATGAAACATCAGGAGCTAAAAGTCAAATGGATGAGGATGAACATGCACAAGTTGATATTGAGAATATGGATGAAGGTCTGGAAGACGAGAGCACAGAAGAGGAGCAAACTCCTCTTTGTTTGGACCAAACTGAGGGCGAAGGCGGGGAAGAAATGGAGGGCCTTGAAGAAACTGAGGTGGGTGTTTGCAAAAGTTGTACGCCGTCGACCCTCATTTATTTGACAGACTACCACAGAGACCGAGCGATATTTTAAATTGAAGTGGTTTTACGGACGTGTTTTTGGTAGTAATTGGTCGTCTAAATTAGTCGCAGAATAGGTTTTCCCACAGGTTAACGCAGAGTGTCGCCATTAATCTATGAATAGATTTATGCCGGTCAACAGTGTAGTGGTCGGAATAACTGAGGGTCGACTGCTAAGATAAAGGCCATATCTCAAGTGACCACTACAGTACTGTTTGGAAACCGCTTACCCGCCTGAAAACTCCACACCAGATTTGAAGATTTTGGTCGGTCGTTTGATATAATTTATCGTCAAGGAATTACCCTGACAATCATTCTGGATCTTCACATTTTACCTGTACATGTTCATGATTATATTTTAGCAGGTTTTCCCAAATTGAACACTTGCAAGTAGTGGTCACTTGAGATTTACTGTGATTGATATAATTGCATGACTATAACTAATTTATGCATGTTAAAATGTTAACCATGTTGTATGTTTATCCTTTGTTTAGTTTGTTGCAATGGATGCTACAGCTGAACATTTGTGTTATCTGCAATAACCTACTATATTGGCAAGAAAATCCCTGGGTCATCAGTGAATGTCCAGAAGCTATCTACTGGATTGCCATGTTGCTAAAGTGGTATCCTGAACGGATTGTACTCTTTGCTGCCCTTTCACTTCTGGCCAATGCCATTTGGTTTAAATGCTGCTCTTTCACTTCTGGCCTATGCCATTTGGGTTGAATGGTGCTCTTTCATTTCTGACCAATGCCATTTGGTTTGAATCCTGTACTTACACTTCTAGCCAATGCCATTTGGCTTGAATGTTATTGGGCAGTTCCAAGGTTGAAGCAGACAAGCCAGATTTAAAGTCGCTCATTGGTGAGTCATGGCCGATGCCACATTTTCATAGACTTTTTAAGCCTGCAGAGTTAAATTAAAGGCCAATGCCACGTGATTCTCACTGGCCAATGCCATACATGGACTGAGATCAAGAGCTGATGCCAGGCTGTCTGCCAGCTCATGTTCCACACATTGCTTGGTTAAAAATGTAAGTTGATTAATGACATGTAATTTGTCTTAACTTTTGCGTGTGTTGCGTATACTTATAAGTGTCGTGTGTTACTCCGGATATGCAGGCCAATGCCCAATGTTGTCTGGAGTGTACATAATCCATACACCAGGTACTACAAAAATGGAAAAGTACTGACCTGGTCCATGTTAACTAATTTGTAACTGGGTCCAAGTGAACTCAGTTATAAGAATCATGAGATCAGAAGATTCAGAAGAGGACAATATATGTGCTAAGGTATGATGTAATAATTTGCCAACATTATTAACGATTTATACCCACTGAGTGTCATAGTGGATACTGTAATGTATCAATTCTGCTGTCGGATGCCTGCCCTTATCAACTCTTCACAACTGGACCTCATTTTACCTACTAAATTATATAAGATAATGTAATGATTATGTGTTGATAGTTAATTTGCATGAAGTAGTATAAGAATTATCTCAACACATGTCCAACTCTGTTATCATTGCAATTATACCGTATGTTGATAGATGCCAGGTGATGCCCGACTAAAAGCTCAGCAACATTTACGAAACATAGAAAGAACCGACAGCTTTGCGTGAGTTTATATAAAATACAGCTTTTTACAGTGATCTATACGGTACATTGATTTGGGGGGAGTTCGAGGAGTACTGTTGGCATGTAGGGTAAAGGTAGGGAGAAGTGGGCCACCACATTTTTTGCCAAAATTAAACACTTCTACTGATAGTGTGATGTGTCGCATAATCAATTTTAACATTTCCCACAATACTACTTCTTGGTTCAAAACGCCGGCCATTCCAAAAAAAGTTATGTAAAAATAACATTTTGGACATTGGTGAGTAAAATATTGAAATGTCACAAATTATTTTTTTTCTATGAATATGCAGTCTACCCATAATTTTGCCCTTGCATATATCTAGTTATACGTAAATGTAGTTTTAAATTACATATAAGTCATTTTTATAAGACTTCTCCCACCACCGTGGCCCACTTCTCCTTCCAGGAGGGAGAAGTGGGCCAGTTTGGAGACCTCTGGATTTTGACCTGTGTTGCGTTATGAGTGCAATATGATTATGTACATGTAGTATGTTTGACAATAAATATAACTAACAAATAAATTACCTATACACTGCACACATCAGTTCAGAAATAATATAACAAATAAAGATGTTACAACCAAA
>WNLI01188413.1:0-13397 GCA_025802215.1 Wirenia argentea | reverse complement strand
ACAAGGCCATGAGATGACTGTGTTAATTTGTCATTAAATATTGTCGATCGTGGTAGAAAATCGTTGCGAAGCGCCCTCGATAAATTTCCATGAGACGTCAGGCCATGTCCAACGGTAAACTATTAATGTAGACTAAGTTAGCATACAATTTTCCCATTTCGAATAACCTACAATATGATTGGTCTATACGTACAGGCTACAATATTAATCTACCTTTTGTAGTTATGACAGAGTTTCTCATGTGTAGAATTTGTGACAGGTACATATTTCTTTTTTCTTTCACTGAAATTAAAGTCCTTCTGAAGTAATACTGGATATTATTAGGCCTATAAATATATAATACACAATAGTATGACATAAATCACATAATATAATAATAGCTTTCGAAGTAAATCAGATGGCTTCTTCTCGCTGTCGTCGAGTCATGGAAGATTGAAATGTTCTGCTGACCCTCCTGTGATTTTTATGCCATCGTATTCATAATCGTATTCATATATTATCTATGATGATGCTGATTGATGACGATGATGATGAGCGTTTTGTTCATTGCTGATCGCCATTGCCGTCATCGTCATTATTTATGGAGGAATTCATATAACCTAGCTAGTAACGTCGATAGTAGGATACGTTACCTTACCATGCACTAGGATACAGAGTAGATTATTGGCCCACGCGACGTGGTTTTAATCAGTATCAATATGAATCCGAAGGAAAACGGAATAATTATAGGCCTACTCACAAATATTTAGTTTTCACGTCAGAACGGTCAGGTGACTTGTTACGTATGAGATTGGTTCTTTCTCCAGGATATGTCCATTCCTCCGAAGATGGTCCGAAACATCTGGCAAATTATTATTCACATATACACACACTATATGGCCTAACAAAATTAATGTAGGCCTACAAGTAAATAATGCAAATATTTATGTAAGCCCGATGTAACCGAAGATCGGAAGACTATCTTCATGTAAGGACCTCACTGAGGCTCTGACCATTCATGGTTATTATTGATTGTCATCAATATTATTCAAATGTATACGTTTACATGCACGCAAAATCAATGGAATACGAAACACAATTTAGATTAATAAAATTGACATTTTTATTTCGTAGAGGTCCGGGGGGTCGTGACTTCAAATCCTGCAAACACACGCTTTTTTTCGTGGGCTTTCCACCCACATTTGACACCGATTTTTTTAGATGCAACGCAGAACCATCGCGTTCACATTACACTACGAAGGCTTATTCCACGTGTGTTTTTTTTCTTTTCATTTTTTCGCATGTGTTTATTATATTTTGTTGTAATATTGTAATAATTTATGTTGTGTGGCCATCAAGAGTTGTATATATAATTTTAATGTAGGATACTCTTTAATTTAAGCCACTTGAAAATAATAATTTAATAATAATAATTTATTTAAAAGATATTCTACTAACAGCTGAGTAGGTTGGGCGGTTGTAGTCGCCGAGGCCGATGGCAGTGGTGCATCATCGAGTGCAGCAGCATCTTGTGCCGGCGTGGTAGTGTTTGGTGCTTTTGTCGGCATTCCAAAACCGCCACAGTGACACGGAGTAGGTTGGGTGGGAGGTGGTGGAGGTGGCATATATGGTCGTGGTTCTTCATCGTAACAACTGAAACATGAGGGATTCATGCAATGGATTGTCCATTAAAATATTATCAAAAAAATATCTTACACAGATGAAAATATAAAAGCAGACGATGCAAGACACTAATACCATTTTTATGACAACAAAAATGTCATATATAGAAAAGAGTGAGAAAATTTTAGTTTACTTAATAAAACTGCTTGGATTTAGGTTGTACATAATAATTTAATCAAGAATGTATGACTAATATTTGACTTTCTTGACTCAGATCTCCTGCCGGTGAGCCAGCGTAGAGGTCACACTGTGCACTATCGAGCGCCAGGCAGGACGACTAGTATTTGAATAATACAAAATTATATGATCTATATTGGACTAATGAGAACTGTAAGCTAACGAGTACTCACAATCCGTGGAGATGACCCTGTAGGTGGATTGCGAGCCGGTGTTGGGCAGGTTTAGTCAGATGGACCTGGTCTGGAGCAAACTCATGATGTTTCGGTCTTATAGCCGACTCTATCTCTATCAGTGTATTGGGCGAGCGGAGACGGGCCTGTGGAGTGATATAAATATCTAATAAGTTCATGAACATTTTGAGGAAAATGGGAGTAATGAGCTTCCTTCGGTCAAAACAGGAATTAGTCTACAGCATAATACTGTTTTTTTTTATGTATAACGTTTACCACAGATTTTCTTTGAACATCACTGTAATTATTGTTATTTGGCCAAATTGTGATATCGTTCTTCAATATTGACCGTCCTTAATATTCTATAGACATTATTTGGGAAAGGCATTGCCTCGTCAACCTGATTACTTTTATCACTTAAACGACATATTCATTTTTGTACAGACCTGTGTTATATTATTTTGATCATCCTGTCACATACTACAGTACAAACTTACTGTGTCTACTGCACGTTTCAATGCTTCCCCCACATCATCCACCGTCATCACCGACACTTTCGGCATTGGAAAGGGTTTCACCACGGTCAGTCGGTCAGTGTGGGTGGCCAGCTGAATTACCAACTCGGTCGAGTCTTCCATTGTGAGGGTGGGGCTGCGGGCATTGAGGGCGTCGTTCGCCCCAGGTAGCACCACAATCTGGCGGCATCTCCCCTGAGAGATGGTGGCGATCTCTTTTAGCCGCTTTGTGTCTGCTCCTCTGAATCCGGCCGTCTGTATCAAGCCTCTGTTCCACGATGGACTTATCCGGGCTACGTGTGAATCCCCCACGATACAGTAAAACGCTTGGTCAAAATCAAGGGTGGCCTCCATCTTTTGTAGCTGTTGGTGATTACATTTGATGTATGGGTTAGAGGGGTGTATGGGTGAGAGGACGTATGTGTGATGGGATGTGTGGGTGAGGGGATGTACTGTATAGGTGAGGGGACGTGTGCGTGAGGGTATTTGTGAGTGACGGATGTATGAGTGTGGAGATGTATGGGTGAGGGGATATACGTATGGGTCAGAGGATATATGGTGTGGGGATGTACGTGTGGGTGAGGAGATGTATGGGTGAGGGGTGTATGGGTGAGGGGGTACGTATATGGGGGAGGGGATGTATCGGTCAGTGGCCGAACGGATGAGAGGCGGTATGGTTGAGGGAATTTATGGGTGAGGGGATGTATGGGTGAGGGGATGAATGGGTGAGGGAATGTGTGAGGGGATGAGTGATGGTAGGTATGGTGGGGGATTTATGGGTGAGTGACTGTATTGGTGAGTGGATGTATGGGTGGGGGATGTATGGGTGAGGGGATGCGAGGGTGTGTGGATATATGGGTGAGGGGATATGTAGGTGATCGTGAGGGGATGTATGCATGGGTGAAGGGATATATGCATAAGGAGATGTATGGGTGAGAGGATGTGTGGGTGATGGGATGTAGCCTAATTATACATTGAGTAATACACAACTCATCACCAATTATCCTCCCCCACTATGCAGTGCAATAATGGACTCTCCCATTACGCCAATAGGGTGACTGGATAGAATTTGATTACATTTATTATGCATTCATGCGCAATGCTCACTCACTCGCTCGCTTATGGTTGGCCGATAATATGGTTTGGGAATGGGCCTATCCAAATCAAAGCGAGTTTGGTGAGACCGTATTCGAATCAATTTTAAGTGATTCGGATTGGGGCGGCAGTGTGTCAAGGGCTTAATCAACTCTAAACTTGCACCCAGGAGGTCTGCTCTGATTTATTACCACTGAGGGAGATGTTTATCTGCAGGTTTATCTCTCAGTCTGATATTTATGAGTTTCACTAAATGGGTTTCTCTGAAGTTGATTATATAGACTAAATACATGTGATGTGTATCTGCGCATTTCCGCGTCCCATGGACGTCCTATGGACCACGAGCTTTCACTTTTCGATGCCAGTCAGGTCACGAAGTAGCCGATTCCACCGACCCCTCATACGTCCATATCCGACCGCGGGGAGCGGAGAAAAAGCCTCCGGAAAGATTTTGCAAACATCGTCGCATCGTCGCATAATGATGTTTCGGTAATTATGTAGTGATATGAATGGCTAAATAGTTACATGAAACACGGAAGGAAAACTCGTTAAAACCCTCGACGGGTGGCGGGGTGAGTGATAACCTCACTAAATGAGCAGGAGGCACTCCTAGCCTCCGCCATAGCCTAATTAGGATGCAGCGTCGGGTTGATGCTGTTTGAGGAAGTAAGAGGTTTGGTCGGTGGCTAGACCTCCCCTCATCGGTAAGTGACCTGATTCTACACATTAACCGGGATGTTAGGTGTACGGCGTGACTGGGGCGTACCCACATGTCGGGCCGATTTGACCGATATGCTTGGGGAGCCGGTCATTGTTGTACCTTAACGTTGAACTAGATATGTTATCACATTGCAGGTCAGTAATGATGTTAACCGAGGGTATCGCAATGGGCCCGCAACGTGGCCTGCGCGAAGGGGTTTAACCTCTCCCTCACATAAACTGAACTGAACTACATGAAACACTTACCTCAATCCATCGTTAGTAATTGCTCGCAATCATATATATTCGTTTTTTCTACATTATAAACAATATATAGGCCTATAGGGCCTACTTATTCTAAAACTTTTCTTTTAACACAACCTATTATACCTAGATTAAACTAAATATAGGTTGTGTTAAAAGAAAAGTTTTAGAATAAGTGTTATCCAACCTAATGCACTTTTTTAAGAACAATAAGGTCTATAGTTTTATTTATAAATGTGGCATGGTTACCAGTTGCTATACGTCGCCTAGCCTACTAACGGTTTAGCTATCATAAAGTAGTGACGTTATACCGGCGTGTCGTGTCGTTATAGATTGCAAAACTATTTTTGATTCATTTCAAAATTTCAGTCTATTGGAAGTGTATTATGGGTGGAAATCCGTGCATGTAGGCCTAAATAGGCTATATCCAGATACACACATTAAAACGCAAAAAATAGGTCATCGAGATTACGGACGAAATGCCAACAAGTAAAAATGTGTCGAACACACGTTATATTACCTTATAAGACCTTTTATTTAGCGTCACTATATATTTCCGAAGGCTAGGCACACCAAAATTGCAATATTCAATCTGCGATGTTTTGTGATGGAATATGTCGGTTAGAAGTTGCCCAAATAATTTAAAAAATTGTCGCTGACGTACGCGTATTATTTACGCATTTCTGCCACTGAATAGAATAGACTTCGCAAGTATGAATCGCATCGTCAGAAAAATGGCGCCTGTATCCATGGACACAAACGGTTTTTCAATCAAATAACCACTGACCTTTAAGAAATTTAGTTAAAGGTTGGATCAAAATCGCCATTTAGTTAAAGGTGGGAGCAAAAATCGCCATCTTTCAGGCGACATACGTCACCATTCAAAGCCGTCTCTATGTGTAGGATCTCTGTGATTTCTGTACAAATCCATGGAATATGGCGAAAAAAATCTTGAATTGGTAAAAAATAGTTTGAAAATCACATAACTACTAACGGCGAATAAACTAAAATTTAGGCATGCGTTCACAACTCCAGGAATATTTTTGTGAATTCCTTTAAACCAAGGAGACACGGTCTCGTAGTGGGGAATGAAACCTGAACGATAGCCGGCCTCATGAGGACACCTATATAACAGTACAACGTTGGCAATTCGTAACAATCTACCTTGATCTCATACGACCGACAACGACCTATTAAATTGAGTTCACACTAACTTTCCTATCCTCCATTACAGACGATGTGTGAACCCAGATCTCAGCCAAGACAAACAACTCAAACACTCCTACTACTGTACTGTATCCTTCATTACAGACGATGCCTTAACCCAGATCTCAGCCAAGACAAACACCTGAAACACTCCTACTACTGTAACGAGTTAGACGACCCAATTTTCATCCATCCATCCAACAACTGAAACGCTCCTACTACTGTACTGTATCCTTCATTACAGACGATGCCTTAACCCAGATCTCAGCCAAGACAAACAGCTGAAACACTCCTACTACTGTAACGAATTAGATGACCCAATTTTCATCCACCCATCATCTGTCCTCTACAAACAAAACTCGGACTTTGTCATCTACCAACAAGTTGTGGAAACATCACGACTCTATATGAAGGGTTTGTGACCGTTAGTCGTTAATTACCAGTGTAAAGGATAAAAATGCATGACATTTGATTTCTATAGGCTACTCTTTTTCATAAAATGTTGGTTCACATGAATGCGACAGTGTTCTGTAGGACAATGATTTCACTCTGTACTCCCTGTAAAGCAATGCTGTCATTGTATAGTGCGATACATTCAAGGGAAACCGGGTAGATCATAGATGCCAACATACAACAGGCAACATCGTAGGTTAACTTTTAAGAATACTCTTTTTGTGAACTGGGGTATCAAGTACAGAATGACAATGGAATATCTGTATTTTGTGAACAGGAGTGTCAAGTATAGAACCACACTAGTTACCATTCCTAGCATCCAGTCATAGTACCTTGTCAGCACCCCTAGCTGTTAGTCTGCTTGAGTGTTTGTACACCATTTTGTGAACAGGAGTATCAAGTATAGAACGACCGTGGCTTCCCATGTACCATGTGTGCACTGTACACTGTATCTTATAACTGTACTCCATCTACTACACATGTACACCACAACATTTTGTGAACAGGAGTGCCAAGTATAGAACCACAATGGCTACCACTGCTAGCCGCCAGTCATTGTACCCTGTCTAAACCATTGTATTTTGTGAACAGGAGTATCAAGTATAGAACCACAATGGTTACCACTCCTAGCGTCCAGTCATTGTACCCTGTCTGCACCCCTAGAGAAACCACCACCCCACTATGACAAGAAGACAGGATGTGTTATGTGCCATAACAAATGTACATATGGTTAGTCTTATAATACAATTTTAAAAACTACTGTAAGTGAAGTTTGTATCCTATAATTGCACCAAGTAGCACTTGGGATATCCGTTTATCAAATGTCACTGTATTGTTGAGGGTTGGTTGTCAAAATGATGACGTCCCATCCCTCACATGGTGAAGTTGTAGCTCCGACATTTGGTGGATCAATACGTCCAAGACTCCAAGCCCGACAAGATGGTCTGATGTGTGACTTGTATAAGGCAAGCAGCTGTGCGGATTTGTAGTACTGTCTTGCACGAAACAGGAATGAAACTTTTTTGGCTGCATTTTTCACTAGAGTTTTGACATGAGGGGACCATGATAGATCAGGAGAGAACTGCAGACCAAGCATGTTTATGGACGAGGAGTCTGGGATAGGTGAGTGACCGTGAGTCGTTGAAGTTAATGGGAGGAAGAGGATTTGTTTTCTTTCGTGAAATAGGCATAGATTGTGTTTTCGAGTGATTGAGTGATTGGCCCAGTTACTGATGGCAGCGAGATCAGTGTTGATGGAGGTAGCTGAATTGTTACGGGTGGTTGCTATGTTTTTAGAGGCTGCGTTTTGTGACTTGAAAGAGAAAGAAGGGTGGAGGGTGGAGTCATCGGCATATGAATGAATAGGGTTTGAAGTTAATGAGAGCACATCGTCGATGAAAAGGAGGAAAAGGATAGGGGAGAGGGAGGATCCTTGGGGAACACCAGAGTTTATAGGATGTGGATCGGAGAGGGAACCGTCTATGCGGGCTGCGATAGAGCGGTTGGATAGAAAGTCGTGGAGCCAGTGGAGAAATGCAGGGTGAAGGCCATATGCTGGAAGTTTAGATAGAAGACCTCGGTGCCAAACCTTGTCAAAGGCCTTGGAGATATCCAGGGCGATGACTCTGGTTTCTCCGAAGTCCTCCATCTTAGACTCCCAGATATGGCTGACATAGGTTAACAGATCGCCAGTTGAACGGTTTTTGCGAAATCCGTATTGGTGGTCGCTGAGTAGGTGGTTGCTTTCGAGAAAGGATAGAAGCTGCTGTGTTATAAGGGACTCCATAACTTTTGAGAAAACCGGGATGAGAGCTATGGGACGATAGTTTGTGGGGTTAGAACGATCACCTTTTTTGGGAATTGGGAATATGTGCGCGAATTTCCAGGGGGTCGGGAAAATTCCAGTGGAGTACGACAGGTTGTAAAGATGGGTGAGGATGGGGGCGAGTTCATGGGAGCAGTTTTTGAGGACAACCGGAGGGATCCCATCCGGGCCGGAAGCTTTGTTGGTTTGGAGATTGGATAGCGCTTTTTGAGTTTGTGGAGTCGAGAATGTTATGTTAGGCATGACGTTTTGTGACGGTGGGTAAAACGCGGGCGATTTATTTAGATCATCAACTGTGGAATTTGCTGCAAACATTTTTACAAATATGTTAGCCTTTGTTTTGGAATCACTGTGAAGTTGTCCGTCAGAGTCTAGGATTGGAGGGAAGCTAGAGTCTGTGAAGTTACGGGAAATGCACTTCGCAAGAGACCAAAAGGAACGGGACGAGGAGGAAGAGGTCATTTTGTTGGAGATATGGGTCACGAATGATTGTTTGGCATTGGATATAACTGCTGAAGAGCGGTTGCGAGCTTTGGTGTAGTTTGAGCGGTTTTGAAGGGTGGGGGACTGTTTCCAGAGGCGAAACATTTTGTTTTTGTTTTTTATTGATCTAACGCATTTACGATTAAACCAGTTAGGCGAGGATTTATTACCTGGTTTTTTGGAGTTGGGGATATGTTTGGTCATACCGGCGATAGTGTATGATGTGATGAAGTCTGCGAGCGTGGAAGGGTTGGAGGGAAGGTTGGACCAGGGGAATTCAGTAAAGTGTTTACGAAGGCCGGGCCAGTTTGCCTTGTTAAACTGCCACACAGTACGTTTAGGATGAGCATGTGATTGGAAGGGAGTGAAGGGGTGGGAAGCAGAGATAAGGCAGTGATCAGAGTTGCCAAGAGGGGACGAGACATCAATGGAAGTTGGAGAGTAGAGGGTTGGCTGGGAAGTGAGATAAAGATCGAGAGTGTTGGCTCTATGTGTAGCTTGGTCGGGTATACGTGTAGGCGTCGTGACTAGTTGAGACAGGTCATTAATTATGGCGAATGACTCTGCCTCTAGGCCAGCTTGGTCAGTGGTACGGGAATGAGTGAGCCAGGGGATGTTGTGGACATTAAAGTCGCCTAAGATTACTATTTCGGAAGAGGGATATGCCTGATTAAGATGTTCTATGTTTGCGGTTAGATGGTTGAAGAATTGGAGATAGTTTGTGCTGTTAGGGGACCTGTAAGTACAACAGACGAATTTTGACATACATTTTAGTGAAACTTTTAACCATAGTATTTGGTAGTCCTTAGAAGCAGCCTCGAGGTTGTTGAGGCGCGCAACTGGAAGATCATTGCGTGTATACACACATACACCTCCCTTTGGGATAAATAGACTATGTAGAGTATAATTGGGGTAGTACAGGTAAGTATCAATCGGTGGTTGCTTAATCTGGGTTTCACCGAGACACAGTAATTGCGGTTTAGTACTTTCTAGGTGGTAATGAACAGCATTAAGGTTAATATGTAGGCCACGAATATTACAGTAGGTATGCAAAAATTGAGACTTAGTTTTATTAGAGGGTGCATCAGTTCGGATAGCCGCTGCAGGAGTAGCTGAAGGGGTGGTGAGAGGATCGGCAGAGTGAGGATCGGCGGAGTGAGGAGCTGCGAAGAGCGGAGCGACGGAGAGCGGAGCGACGGAGAGAGGAGCGGCGGAGAGCGGGGCGGCGGAGAGTGGAGCGGCGGAGAGCGGAGCGGTGGAGAGCGGAACGGCGGGGAGCGGAGCGGCGGGGAGAGGAGCGGTAGAGAGCGGAGCGGCGGAAAGCGGAGCGGACGGTGGAGCGGAGGAGAGCGGAGCGGTGGAGTGATGAGAGCCGAAGTGGGGGCCGGGGTTGAAATTAACATCGTTCGCGAGTAACAGGTATAGGAGGAGGTAAAAACGGAGAGCGTAACGAAGCGAAGTTTTTCGAAATATTATACCGTATTGTTTATCTTTCGAGGTATTTAATGCGATACATAAGTTTATGGTATCACTGATGTCGTAATGTATACTTTGCAAAACAGAGTTCCGAAGTGGTGCCGAATTAAAATGTAGTTGATCTGCGAGTTGTAAGGCTTTACGGGCTAATACAAGTGTTTTGTACTTGTATAATGTTTGTACGCTGTGGTAATTGAAATACTGTTTATTGATACGAGCGTCCCATGATTTGACAAGGAGACACGACGATATTAGTACAACGACAATAATGCACCTTTGTATTGGGTTTACTGTCATTATTGTGGGAAACACACTGCACTGTAGCGACACGTTTTAGGCTAGAAGTAGTACACAAGAAATGTTATACCAAAATATGTTGTTGACGGCGAGACGTTGAATTTGACAGCCTAATTTGTCCGGGATTAGTGTCAACAAACTTGTTGCCAAGGGATACGCTGGGTAGTTGTAGACGTCGGGCCTATATAAGGCTAACTCTGTAAATGTATGTAATGTACATTGAAGTACGAAATTCACGGGGTATAGGCTAATAACTGTTCAGAGATCGTCCATAATGTTACTGGAATTGGGAATACATAAGACACAGTCCACGTAGCGCAATGTTTACACTTGTTGTTAGGCAGCGGCGGCCATTTTGAATCCGATAAAATTGGCAAAGTCCTGAAATTCTGATCTTGAAATACGAATTTATCCAAAAGTTCACGGTCTAGTCCAGCAAAATACACAGCATCTGATCGGTATATACCACGAACAACGTCTCAACCAAATTTGGCTTAATTAACGATCTTAGATCACATAAATTACACAAAAATTTGTCTGAATAAATTGGCGAAACAGCAAAACGTACTAGCTGTCACGCCGCCATCTTGAACTAGTGACTAGTCTCTATAGAATTCCAAAATGCAGAGACCAACATTTTTGTCACAGGTCCAAAAGTCGCCAAGTCGCTGCCACTCTCCCACCAGACGCCATTCCCAAGCAATCCGCCGCACTCACCGACGCAACACCCCAAAAAGCAAACGCAACCGCCGCCAAATCCACTAAGACCACTTCCCCGTACGCCCCTCCCGCGCCCCACTCTTCGCCCAGTGAGGGAAACGCCAACCCGATCGAGGTCCACCGCTTCAGAACCATCAAACACACCGAGCTCATCCATCACGGTCCACCGCCCACTAAGGTGTGTAGTGTAGAGTTTTATAGATTGCATGCCATACGTACAAATATGCTTATAGTAGACTTGGCTATGTAAGTTCGCTAGCAATTAGGGTAGCTTTTCTTATTTTGTATTTATTGTATGCCACGTCTAATTTTGTAACTAAAAATATGACTGTACATTTTTGGTATGACGTAATTGTGAATTGTCGGCCATTTTAAAAATGGCCGACGTGAACGGCGATTTAGTCAGACCTATATAACTATGACATGTGATATATCAAATCATATGTATTTCAACTAAAAAATACAAATTACCATACGAAATTTTCCGTACTTTGAATGTTAACCCTCTAAATACCAAAAAGGTGGTTATACAGGTCCATGCGACGAGACAACTACATACTGACTTAGTCAACAATTGCTGAGTAGTTACATGTTCCCTAACTATTGCTCTTCAACGTTAGAGGGGACGCCATTGCACTTTTTTGCTTGGTATCCAATATGGCCGCCAAAATCCAAGATGGCCGCCAAATTTAATATAAAAAACTCAATAAATCCCCTCTGCATGAGCTAGTTGTGTTATATTTTGACATTTTATGTGGTTTTATTCGTACGCAAACCTAGGTATATGATCAGAACTTCTCAGTGCGCTTTAAAAATCCAATATGGCTGCCAAAATCCAAGATGGCTGCTAAATTCATTAAAAATATAAACAAATCCTCTCTACATGACCCAGTTCTTTACCAGTTTGATATGTTATGGGATTTTATTGGTAGACAAACGTTGTTATGTGATCCAAAATTATCAGTGTGCTTCATCAGTGTGGCCGCAAAAATCTAAGATGGTCGCAGAATAGTCAAAAGCTCCATTTTGTCACTTCTACTTGACCGGTTTGAATACTATTGGCATTTTTTGGGTTTTATTGCAGGGGAAGCTCACTGGTACACACTAGTATAAGCACAGTTTCATAAAAAAACATCAAATATGGCTGCCAAAATCCAAGATGGCTGTCAAATTCATTAAAAAGTAAAAACCTCAATAAATCCCATCTACGTGACCCTGTTCTTTACTAGTTTGCTGTTTTATGGGATTTTATTGGTAGACAAACCTAAGTATCCAGAATTATCAGTGTGCTTCAAAAATCCAAAATGTCCGCAAAAATCTAAGATGGCCACCAAATAGTCAAAAGTGCCATTGTGTCACTTCTACTTGACAGATCTGGATACTCATATTTTATGAGGTTTTATTGGCCGCCAAATACAACCTATAGTATATTATATTATATATATACTGTATATATATATATATGTATATTGGGGTTTTATTGATACTGAAAAACTAGTTACGTAGGCTATATATGATAAAGAAAAATATGTGTATTACAAGTCTAAAATGGCAAAAAAATGGCCAAAAAATAGACAAAAGTGCCAAGTCAGTTACTATTTTGACATTTCATTCTGAAGGCGTTTTATTGACACCGAAAAACTAGCATAATCTTTGGGTTTTACTGCACAACCGAAATGGTGACAAAAATCAAAAATGTCTGCCACATCAGATAAAAGTGCCATTTCCACTTGCCGTGACCAATTTTAGTACTATTTTAAATATTTTATGAGGTTTTATTGTGGTGGAAGCTCCTTGTGTAATCACAATATCAGAAAAAAATTCAATATGGCTGCTAAAATCTAAAATATCTGCCAAATTCAATAAAAATGGATTATATCAAACTTACGTTACTATTTTGACATTCTAGGTATGAGGTTTTATTTTTTATTGAATGGTATATGATTAAAACTGTGTAGTTTACAGGTAGTGATATCCTTGTCTACAGCCTTGGAAAAGGACAGTAGTTTAGACTGTCATCATTAACTCAAATGACAAATTGACCATTAATTAACATGGTCCCACGTGGTTGCTCTGGTGCTAATCATTATGATAAACTGGGGAGAGATCAGTGGGATCGTTTTGAAAGTGCATGTAACGTGCGCGCAAAAGAAAATACGAGCCCTATCGACATGCAACGTATACTATGAAGGTAGTAACACTTTGATTACAATAATTATTAGTTGATTGAACTTTTTTGGCAATTTTTTTATTTATACCTTGAATGTATAATAGAACGTGAATAGCTCAGTCGGCTAAAGCGTTGGGCTATCATTCATTTGATACCCATGGTCGTGGGTTCGAATCTCGGAC
>WNLI01188302.1:3324-13400 GCA_025802215.1 Wirenia argentea | reverse complement strand
TATAAACAAGATTTAAAAATAAATTCTGAAAAATTAATACTACTAATGCTCTAATTTTAGGCTAATATGAATTTATAATAACATTTTTGCAATTAGTCTGAAAATTTTCAGACTATTTGCAAATAGTCTGGTTTTGCAATTAGACTGTAACATATATACCGTGTTTTTACGCATTGCTGCGTCTCAAAGGCAGTAGAAATAGTTACCAAGAGTTTTGATGTAGATCAGTGATGTAGGAATTTTAGTCATGTGACACAGAGGTCACTGTCGGTCACATGACGAAGGTATACGAGACGTTGTGGTGGTGACGGTCCAGTACATAAAATGGATGTGGAAAATTTTTGTGGATGAGTCTACTGTCTTTGCATGATATCCATGTTGTCCTCGAATTAACTATGTTGCTAGAGCCTAGTCCCAAATGTATGTTTGACATTTGTTTGAAAGAGTTTGCATCGCTAATTGATTTGATGGTATGATACCATAATAGCAATTAGCAATACTAATTATACCATTATGTTACCGTGTTGTTTTATTCCCCCACCCTAACAGGAGGACGTTGACAAGTTCGTGGCTGCTGCACGTGATGCCTTCAAACTTGGGTCACTTGGGTCACTAATTATACCATCATGTTACCGTGTTGTTTTATCCCCCCCCCCCACACCCTGACAGGAAGACGTTGACAAGGCCGTGGCTGCTGCACGTGACGCCTTCAAACTTGGGTCACTTGGGTCACTAATTATACCATCATGTTACCGTGTTGTTTTATCCCCCCACCCTGACAGGAAGACGTTGACAAGGCCGTGGCTGCCGCACGCGACGCCTTCAAACTTGGCTCACCATGGCGACGGATGGATGCGTCCGATCGTGGCGTCCTCATGAACAAATTTGCCGATCTCATCGAACGTGATCAGTCATATCTCGCGGTGAGTCATTATAGTCCAATTTATACTGTATAAAGTCTGTATTACACAGCCTTACTCCTCTTCCGTAATTTAGACTGTAGCTGTTCGATTGTGCCACCACCTAGATGTGGCTGTCGATCTATCGTGCATGCAGTTATATGTCTCACTCGTTGAGTGATCGCAGTCCGTCTACTGACTAAAACGCCTGATATTATTATTATTTACAGGGATGTATAATTTTATATGTTGTGTATCCACTATCCATGAAGTAATGTGATTTATCTTGGGTGAATGGATGTGTGGATGTATGTTTCTTTTTTTATTCAACCTT
The DNA here is from genome assembly GCA_025802215.1 of Wirenia argentea. NCBI lineage: Eukaryota > Metazoa > Mollusca > Solenogastres > Pholidoskepia > Gymnomeniidae > Wirenia > Wirenia argentea. The sequence continues at coordinate 12,167 of WNLI01188302.1, read as the reverse complement.
TTTTAATCTAACTTTTTTACAGAACTATGTAGATTCATAATGCTTACATTTATACCCTGGAATAATTCGAATCTGTATTTTTATGTGACAAAAGATGTAATAATGATGTACAGACAGTATAGTAGGACAGGTAGGGTTAAAGCTCTTTAGAGCGTACTCTCGATTGATTTCTATACACGTTATGGACAGGGCAATTATTGATACACGTACAGGACTGAACTGTTTACTGCTATATGGGGGTCACGGTTACGCTACGTACTACACAGTCGACCGAAGGTATGTACCTATACCTTTATTTGACACATCAATTTAATTAACGTGAATCCCCGCTAAATGTTATGCAAAAAATCATGTAATTTCAGTTTTGTGTAACATTAAAATTGATTAGTTTGAACGAATTGTTATTGAATCTGCAAATCTAGTTTGTGCGTTATATTAACTATTTGACTGCCACTGCCAGTATCCTCGTATCGATCGCATCAAGGAGCTAAATATGATATAGCAGATCTGGTATGATATAGAAACGTTATTTATTTTTTAGTTTAATCAAAATCGTTGTTTTCGTGATAGTTTAGTAAAAAATGAAAATAAATGTAGGGTGTCGTATGGTGTTTGGTTTTTGTTTTCTATAGTATGCAGTATAATGGTAGCAATATGGCTACTAAATTACTAATCTCCTGAATATACACAACTTTTTTACCCAAAATACATTCAAAGTTTGAAGCACATGTCACATGTGGCGTGCATATTTTACACATTAATGCATTATTTGTATTCACATTTAAAAAAAAATGTCTCTATATCATATCTATTCTCACTATAGTTGACAATAATTAATGTGAAATTGAACACAATGGCGTATTTATCAATTTATTGATATATTGTACGAAATTCGTGAAGTGTGTGTCTGCTAAGTTAAATGCAATTGAAATCCAGATCCTTGACATGCATTTCATAATTTGCTGTTATTCTGTGTGATATCTAGCCTAGTACTTAATATATTTACTCCTTTTATTCACAATTTAATAAATTTATACACTACTCGCACAGTCTTGAGGATCGTTTATAATATAATACTATTATAGAAAAACAATCCTTGAGAAAGTTTGAGTGGTATACGTGGACTTCGCTCAGTATTATAGGCCAGCGATACAGCAATCACAGTAAATTTTCAACATATTGTAATCCAGTGTCCCAGCATGAGTACCAACTTGGCGTTTTGTGTGTGTGTGTGTGTGTGTGTGTGTGTGTGTGGGGTGTTATATCAATACCTGTCCCTTTTGGCTTATTAGTGTGCGTTGTTTCATTTGGGTACTTGCCATTTTGTCTGAATGTTTTGTATTATGGACAGATGGCGTAACTGGCGTTTTATCTGAGTAGAGTGTGCGTGTGGGAGGGGGTTCAAAATGGACATTTGGTCTTTTTGCGAAGTGTGGTATATTTCTTTATACAATAGGATAAAGGTACTGTGCTACAGAGGAGACATGGTGCTTTACTACTAAAAACACGACTCGGTACCTTTAAAATATCACATTCATGTTGTTACGTAAAATTTGAACGTGGCATGTAAAATTCCTGTTGGACATTTTTCGGGGCATGCAAGACTTAACTACCATTATAACATTGCACGCAACTGGCAAATCAACTAAGATTCGTAATTTTGTGTGCAGCAGACCCGAATAAGAGCGGGTGTCACATTGACAAGGTGTAATCATGCGTGTAATCATGGGTATTATCATCATTTATGATTTAAATTGTGAATATTTTCACGTGTATAATGTATATGTCATGTGTATGCTACAAAGATGTCTGTAAACGTGACCTATAAAGTATTGATATGGACACCTGTTGGTATGTGTGAGGATTATAGCGCAGACAAACACAATTAGTGGAAGCAGTCCATGCATGATGGGCTTCAAACTGCTGAAGAAAATAGAAATGCACTCATGAATCAAAAAGGGAACGTAGTTAACTCGCAACCAATAATGAAGCGACAGAAACATTCATATGTCAGATCTGCAGTCGAAACTGCCGCTCAAGAATTGGTCTCTATAGTCATAGTCGCTGCTGTAAGCCGGAGCAAGCCTTTAAAGTAACAGTATGTAAATTAATAGGCAATACAGTATGATATTTTGACATAATTAGCTTACTATCAATCATAGCCGCGATGGCCACAAACATTAATTTTTCTAAATACAGTACTAAATAAATGAATTATAAAATTAACTTGTCGATTTTTTAAATTTGTTTACCAATCAATATCATGTGACGCGCATAGGTCAGTGTGTTTGCACGCAGCATCCAAACGACAAGAAAATTACCCTCTTAATCGATCAGCTCCAGTATGGAAGTGTACTGAACTTGGCAAAACTATATACATGTTTATTATAGAGTGACTTAATTAGCATTCATTGTGACAATAATAGATTTACGATATGCCACTTTGACTGACGCACTTCCATTCTCTCTAGAGACAGAAGGAGGCCTACTACAGTACTAGTCTTAACGCTTTCCCCTGTGCGTGTTTGTTATGGTTCACCCATGATGACGCTTTTTAGACGTTAAAGTACTGTGTACTTGTGTAGTATAGATCTAACAATCTAAATCTCTCTAAAGAGGACTTCAATTTACTCCCTCACTACAGACCAATCAGGGTTACTTAAATCTTAGTGGGGCCTTACAAAGTATTCATTTTCTCATAATCCTGTTCATACTTGTTTCGTTTAGAGACAGTTTGGTAGCTTTAAGCGTCAGTAGAAACTAGAAACGAAATTAGGCTATGACACTTTAAATTATGTCGCGTCGTCTATAGTTGTTTGAGCGATTGCTTGTTACGTCGTGATTCTTAGAGCGCAACGTTGCTTTGTTACGGACGTTGCAATTTGAACAGTTATCGTTACAAACAGAACGCTAATACAGAGTCGATCGGTGAATAAGTATAGGCCTACATTACATTACTATGGAATAGTATCTATGTATACATTATATATACATAGGCATCATTATATATTAACTGATAATAATAGTATTGAAATAATGATGCCTATGTATGTTTTACAGGTTTCGAAAGTTATTTATAATACATGAAACTTTACTGAAACCCGGCTTCTATAATTGATAGCGTAATATTCGGCTAACGATACATTCGAAACCGTGACAACAATATGGCTGAATCAGAGAAATACGCTCGTAAATTGACGAAAACCAAGTTTACGAGAAAGTTGAATGATTTCAACAAGTGCGTAGCAGATGGAAAGGAACATCGCATAACAAACGTAAAGTTTTTGGAGCTGAGTGATGCTTGGCATGCGTTGGAAAATGCACAGGATGCATTTATGTGTGCGATTGACAACGAGGAACACGAAACTGAAGAGAAAGACAGAGAAAATCTGTACCTCAGCGAAGCACAGGAAGACTACACGAACGCGTTGGGTGTGAATATGGGACGATCCGACACGGCAGCCGACTCACGCCATTTACAACACCACAAAGAGTACCGGGTAGACACGGACACATTGGATGGGAACATGAGTGGACACGGATCCTCCGACACTTACCTCACTACCCCACATCGACACTCGACAGTGAGCGAACGTATAGAAATGAGCGCCAGTCAACATCGCATGGAAGAGAATGCCAACCAACAACGTGTTATACCGGTCCAGGTTGAAAAGATCAAGCTTCCACGTTTTAGTGGCAAGATCACGGATTACGCGAGATTTAAGACGGATTTCACCAGGTACATTCAACCTCACGTGGCGCTACAGACTCTGTCCTACACTTTGCGGTCATGCCTGTCCCCCGATGCGGCACATCTGGTCAGAAATGTAGACGATGACGTGAAGGAAATATGGCGACTACTTGATGACAGGTATGCGGACACGGCAAAGATCACCGAAGTCATCATGGACAGAATCAATCATGTTCGCCCGTTTAACGCCGAAGATCCAAAGAGATTTGTCGAGTTTGTTGACCTAGTCGAGGACAGTTACAACGACCTTAAGAAAATGGGAATTGAACATGAACTAACTAATACCACAACTCTAGGCGCCGTAGAAAAGAAGTTACCGCCGGACATGCAGAAGCTCTGGGCAATGATGGTGAGCAATGAAGGCAGCGAAATTGATCAGGGAAACAAATTTCCGGAACTATTGAAATTCATGAGGAATCAGAAACGCGCCATCGAGTATCGCCTGTCGAAGATGCGCACGACGTCGTCTTCTATTCTTAACGCCGAAGCAGCAGAATTCTCAAATAATGTGCGAGTTGATCGGGCTGATATACCACCTGTTATAAAGCGATGTCTCTTCCACTCGGTCTCGGATCATTGGACCAGCGATTGCGCATTGTACTTGGCGAAGACCGCAGACGAGAGGCGAAATGTGTTACGACAACGCGGGGCATGTTTTTCGTGTCTTCGTATTGGACACGTCTTCCGTGAATGCCGACAGAAGCGTCCATGTGGCATACGAGGATGTTCGCGTCGTCACCACCCTTCTCTTCATGATGTCACAACTGAAGCAATCACACCAAATAGCAACGCCAACCCAGGTTCAAGTACGACGTACCCCGCGCCTTCATACCGCCCCGAGTCTACAAATGCCGACGCATCTACGTGTAACGACCACGCGGGATCTGAATGTATGCTACTGATACAGAAAATTCCCACACCGAACAGTAACGTCAGCGTTTTGTGGGATAACGGCGCATCTCTGTGCTTCGTCAGAAATGAGATGGCGAAGCGGGAAGGTCTTTCGGGAACTAGGGCGAACTTGTCAATCGTGAAAGTTGGCGGTGTGGAAGAAATGCTGCCGACCATGAAATTTAAACTTCAATTGGTAGACAAAGACGGAGAAATTGTCACTATTGACGCGTACGGGATTGATAAAATCACATCCGATATAAAAACGGTGAACGTTGATGGCATTGCGTCAAAATTCCAAGTTGATAGAATGAAGATCGAAAGACCCACGGGAGCAGTTGACGTCCTGATAGGATACAACTACGCGGGATACCATCCCATACCGGAACAATACTCTGGACATCTAGTGTTACTGCAGAATCGATTTGGTAAATGTATCGGTGGTAAATGTGGAGTCGTGGACGAACTATATCAAACATACGCATTGAATAATGTGACATACGATGACGTCAATACCGTCAGTATTGAAGATTTCTACAAGATAGAAAACCTTGGCATAGAATGTACTCCCAGATGTGGAAACTGTCGCTGTGGCAAATGTCCGTTAGGCAGCAAGGATTATACACTACAGGAAGAACGTGAGTTGAAGTTAATCGAAAACGGACTTCATTATGATGCGCAAAATCTCAAATGGACAGCCGAATATCCATGGATCAAAGAACCCACAAGCTTGCTCGACAACAGGAAAGCCGCTTTCGGTATGTTGCTATCCACGGAAAAGCGTTTGGCGAAGAACCACGATCACGCCGCGACATATCAGAAACAAATTACTGATATGATAGAGAGAGGTGTAGCCAGAAAAGTTTCGGAATCAGAAATGAAGGAGTATCAAGGCCCAGTCCACTACCTTGCGCACCACGAAGTCCTTAAACCAGACTCGAATTCGACACCAGTACGCATTGTTTTCAACAGTAGTGCGAACTATATGGGACATACGCTTAACGATTACTGGGCTAAAGGCCCCGACCTGTTGAATAATCTGTGCGGAGTATTGCTTCGATTTCGAGAAAACGAGGTCGCCTTGGTAGGTGATATAAAGAAAATGTATCACGCAGTAAACATTGGCCTGACGGAACAACATACCCACCGCTTCTTGTGGAGAGACATGGATACTACACGTGAACCAGACACATACATAGTCCAGACGGTGTCGTTTGGAGATAAACCTGCTGGAACAATCGCGATGTTGGCCTTGAGGAAAACAGCCGACATGAACCGAGATGAATTTTCGGATGCGAATGATGTCATACAGAAGAATACGTATATGGATGACATCATAGATAGTGTCAGCGACATAGACAGCGCCAAGAGACTAACCAGCGACATAGAACAGTCTATTGCTAAGGGAGGTTTCGCGCTAAAGGAGTGGATCTACTCAGGAGAACAACGAGAAAATACCCCTCTTAATTACGACGCTGGTTCTACAGAAGACGGCGAGAAAATTTTGGGAATGCATTGGAACTCTCAAACCGACACATTTCAATTTAAAGTGAAATTGAATTTCTCCAAGAAGAAACGCAAGATCCATGAACATCCCGACTTAGGTGTAACAGATATTCCCTCAAGTATACCACAGAATTTGACGAAGAGAATGATTCTTTCACAAGTCAATCGAATCTACGACCCCCTTGGACTGGCTGGTCCATTTACAGTTCGTGCGAAAATTATGTTACGAAAGTTAACTGGAGCGCATGGAAATTTAGACTGGGACGATGCAGTACCGCCAGATCACAAACTAAAATGGCTCGAATTCTTCAGCGATCTATTTGAGATGGAATCGATTGAATTCACCAGGTGCCTGAAGCCCCAAAGCTACGTAGGCGATCCCTCGTTAATTATTTTCAGCGATGGCTCGGACAACGCATATGGAGCGTGTGCGTACGTAAGATGGACTCTGGCGGATGGAAGCGTCACGTGTAGTCTAGTTGCGTCGAAGAACAGGTTAGCTCCGATAAAGAAAATGTCGATAGATCGTATCGAATTATGTGCCGCAGTACTCAACAAGCGACTCAAGGTTTTTGTGGCAAATGAATGCAGATATAACTTTTCCCAGTGTTACCACATAGTTGATTCGCAAATCGTGCGAGCCATGGTGCAGAAGGAAAGTTACGGATTCAACACATTCGCTGCGGTACGTATCGGTGAAATACAACAAGGAACCAACCCGCAAAACTGGTATTGGATCGAAGGAGATCTAAACGTAGCTGATTACCTAACTCGAGGAAAACGGCCTTCGGAGATTGGCGCTGGAAGTGACTGGCAATGCGGACCAGACTTTCTGAAACTGCCAATAAATGAGTGGCCGATTAGTAAGTCATGTGGTACACAGGATCTTCCCGAACAAGTCAAGGTCGCGTTGACAACAGAAGATGTAGATACCGAGACGATAGATGGACTAGATATATCTCGATTCTCAACATACACGAAACTACTTCGTGTTACGGCTAGAGTATTGTCAATATTTAACCGACGTGATGGACCCCCTTCCTTTCGCAACGCAAGCCGCTCATTGACACCCGATGATATACATGACGCGGAGATGTTTTGGATTCGCGAAGCGCAAAAGACTGTTGTTGCGAAAATGAAAGACGGCGGCTACATCCGCCTATGTCCACGAATTAGAGATGACGGAATAGTAGTGGTGGGTGGTAGAGCTGACCGGTGGCTGCACATGTCGTACAATCAAACAGAAGTGCCCCTACTACCGCACGAGCACGGATTCGCTCAGCTATATGCCCGGCATATTCACGACAAAGGACATTACGGAGTATCTGCGACGGTCAGTAAAATACGCTCACGTTTCTGGATTGTTCGCGCTCACATCATGGTTAAAGCGATCAAGTACCGATGTGTGCTCTGCAAGAAACTAGCCAAGAAAACCGCTGAACAGGTGATGGGTAGACTCCCAATAGAACGACTGAAACCTGCTCCCGCCTGGACCAATACGGGTGTTGACTTGTTTGGTCCATTTCGTATCAGGGATGAAGTGAAGAAGAGAACGATTGGGAAGGCATACGGCATAGTCTTCAACTGTTTAGCAACGCGCGCTGTCTACGTTGATATAGCACCAGACTACAGCACAGAGAAATTTCTGATGGTCCTGAGGCGATTTGTGAGTCTTCATGGCTACCCATCGTCGATGATGTCCGATAACGGAACGCAATTGGTAGCTGCCAACGACGAACTCCGAAAGATCAGCGATCAATGGGATTGGGACGAATTGCGAGAGTATGGACTTGCTGATGGAATGAAATGGAAGTTTACGTCAGCAGACGCTCCCTGGCAAAATGGCTGCACGGAAGCGCTGGTAAAGTCGGTCAAGAAAGCGATTGTGTGTGCTATTGGGGATAGTGTCTTAACATTTTCGGAGTTGCAGACGGTGTGCTTTGAGGCTGCCAACTTGGTGAACGAAAGACCTATTGGCCGCCATCCTACATCACCAGAAGATGGTACATACCTTTGTCCGAATGACCTTCTATTAGGTCGTGCAACGTCTCGAGCCCCGAGTGGACCGTTTCGAGAAACAAGTAATCCACGACATCGTTTCGAATTTGTCCAGAAAATTGCGACCGCATTCTGGGTGAAATGGACGCGCGATCTATTTCCGAACTTGGTTGTAAGACAAAAGTGGCACACGGAACACAGGAACCTAATGGTCGGCGACGTGGTTCTGATTCAGGATGCTAGCCTCGTACGTGGCAAGTGGCGACTTGGAAAGGTCAGCGACGTGAAACCAGGAATCGACGGTAAAGTACGCAACGTCGATGTGCAATATAAGAATGCACGCGTGAACGAGAAGAACGATAAATACCGAGGAAGCAATTACGTCACCATCTCGAGACCAGTTCATAGGCTAGTGGTAATTCTACCCGTGGACCAATCGGACGACGACTCATCATAAAGGTGTGGGCGAGTGTTTCGTTTAGAGACAGTTTGGTAGCTTTAAGTGTCAGTAGAAACCAGAAACGAAATTTGGCTATGACACTTTAAATTATGTCGCGTCGTCTATAGTTGTTTGAGCGACCGCTTGTTACGTCGTGATTCTTAGAGCGCAACGTTGCTGAGTTACGGACGTTGCAATTTGAACAGTTATCGTTACAAACAGAACGCTAATACAGAGTCGATCGGTGAATAAGTATAG
>WNLI01188301.1:0-21412 GCA_025802215.1 Wirenia argentea | reverse complement strand
AACTTCTAAGATATGCTCATTTGATTTGGACATATTAAATAAGACTGCAGCACAGTATTCAAAATGGGGTCGTATTAGGGAAACGTAGTATATACGAGCTAATTCATAAGTTAGAAGATGGCGGATACGGGCAAATTTGTATATAAGTGGCTGAACTTTTGCTTTTATGGATGATACTTGTTTGTCCCAAGTAAGGTCATGTTCTAAGTATACACCTAGATACTTGATATGATCAGAAAATGGTACCACGTGATCTTCGATTCTTACTTGAGCAATTGTACTCTTGTCAATATTTACATTTGATAGTAATAAAACGGTTGTCTTATCTGCGTTCAGCTTAAGAAGATTAGAAGTGTACCAATCACAGTATCTGGGGAGCGAAGCATTTGTATTGTCAATGGCTTCTTGGGGGGAGTGACCGAAGCATTCAATGATGCAATCGTCTGCGAATAAGTAACAATTATCAAGTTCAGTGAGGTCATTGATGAATAATATGAACAATAACGGTCCTAATATTGAGCCTTGAGGTACCCCGCATGGTACAGGTAGATAGGAAGAAATATGGTTATTGGCTTTGACACATTGCTTCCTTGACGAAAGGTAATTTGACATTAGTTTAATGGCATTACTATCGAAATTGAAGTATAATTCTAGTTTGGAAATTAGTCGTTTATGGTTAACGGTATCAAAAGCTTTTTTGATATCCAAGGCGGTGATACACACGTATCTGTCACCAGATGTATTATCTAAAGTATTTAACCATTGGTTGGTTAACTGAATTAAAAGGGACTGAGTTGAGTGATTTTTCCTGAAACCAAATTGCTTAGACGATAAAAGTTTATATTCTTCTAAGAACAAGCGAATTTGCACAGCAAGTAATTTTTCAGAAACTTTAGACAACGGTAATAAAGTAGAAATTGGTCTGGAATTGGAGGGTGTGTTAATTGGTCCACTCTTTGGCAAGGGAGTGACCAACGCTTCCTTCCAGGTATCGGGATATACATTACATTCGATTATTAAATTTATAATATATGTAAAATATTTGATTGCATAAGGTAGAATTAACTTATAAACGAAGGCGGGTATTTCAGTTAGTCCACCCTTTTTGTTGTCATTAAGTGACAGTACTGTCTGGTACACTTCATCTTCAGAAACTGCACGGAATGAAAATTGATTAATATTTACATTTGAAGTCGGTTTGGGTATATCAGTAGGTGTAAAAGAACGGTTGATGCTAGTACCGATAGACGTATAGTATTCGTTAAGGGCGTTCGTAATTTCAGATGCATCCGTTAAAGAAACACCAGCATCAGTGATTAGTTCATTAATGGTCGAACTTTTTGTGGACTTACCATTGATTTTGTTGATGACTGACCAACATTCGTTAGGTTTGGAGTTTTTAATTAATGACTTGTAGTACGATTTTTTAGATTTGCGAATGGAATAATTTATGTAATTACGTAATCGCTTGTATTCATAGAAGGTGGCGTGATCCATAGGGTTAGATTTGTAACTTTTAAATAATGAATTCCGTTTATGAACCAAACCACGAATGTAGTCAGTTATCCATGGCTTGCGAACAGCGCGAACGCGGGTACTTTTGAAAGGGGCGTGGCTATCCACTAACGAGGCAACCGTATAGACTAGTTAACTCAAATTATTATTGAAAATCATTCGCCTTACCTCCAACGTTAGTTAATCTATTACGGTACAGTAAACGTAGACGTTATACTCATAGGCGGCCCTATAGGTACAGTATAATCCAGGATATATGCACAATGTACATCCCGTACTTTCTCCCGTGTGTTATCCGTCCATGTGTTCGTCCCAGGTGCATCTTCTATGTGTGTTCTTCCATGTTGAATTTTGACTGATGGAAACGTTTATGACTTTATGGGACTGACTGACACAACTGGTGTCAACCGATGGTTTGGTTACCATGGAAATGTCGTCACTCCACTGGGTTCCCTTAATCAATAATCAAGTCATATCATAATGATCTGGCCTTATCCTTTTTTGTCAGTGTCAATGGATATAAGAAAAAGAACCCGGATTGTATCTACATATTCTCCACGCGGTGTCATCCATGATCTCATTGCAAATGTTCCGCACAGGTGGAGGGATCGAGCCAGCAGAGACAGTTCACATACAACGTTGCTTTCGAAAACGAGGCTACACAAGAAGACGTGTTCAGCAATGTTGGAATCAAACGACTCATCGACATGGGAATCACAGGGTAAGTAGTTAGGGGAGCATCATACAGGGTGGTCGTAAAGTCTGGACTCATTTGAATAAGCGTTACCATGGCAACGGAATGAGTCCAGACCTTATGATCACCCTGTATATATATCTTGATTTTTATAAGTTATAGTCTACTGTACTGTAGCCTATTTAGTTACCGATACAGTAGCCTACCATTATGCAACATTAATATTCGAGTGGAAAATGGAATGTATGAATTTTCCACGTCCGAATAGCAGGGCATTTTGAGACTATTTTTCTTCGTTCGTAGAAAAATTTATTTGTCAGATAATGTATAATGTAGTAGTATACGAGGTATCGAAAGGCATTGGAATACATGATAATTCCCTCCTTATTTATTGTTCACGCCGGAAACAATCGATCTTAACGGTATAAACGTTATTTAGCACATAATCTACGCAAGTAGCACAACTAGTACATAATTTCTGAACATAACTAGCACATTTAGCATATTTTCTGCACATAACTAGCCCGTGTAGCACATTATCTGCACAGAACTAGCACAAAGCGACACATCCGTCGATCGTATCCACTGATTCCACTCAATGCACCTTTATGCATATTTTCTACCACATTTAGCACATGATTTACACATAACTAGCACATCCGTCGATTAAGTCCCAATTTTGGGATATATATACGAGGAGTAGGCCTAGGTCCTATTTTTGGCCTCTATGTCATGGATTGGAACCCATCCCATTCTTAGTACATATATCTTGGATCATGTCCCGTTTCATGTATTAGTTGTATTTTTGAAACCTAGATCATGGGATATGTCCCACCAATTCGCTCATTTTACTCGCTCACCATCGCATCTTCGTGCATCATTATGCATCTTTATGAGTCTTTATGCATATTTATGCATCTTTGGCCACTCTCACCGTTAGCTCGTTTACTCGATCGTCCGCTCGTTTTATAAATTCATTATTCAAAAGATGCATAAGAGGCACAAAGATACATACATATGCATAACGATGCACAAAGATGCATAAAAATGCATAACGATGCATAAAAATGCATAACGATGTATAAATATGCACAAAGATGCATAAAGATGCATAAAGATGCATAAAGATGCATAAAGATGCATACAGATGCATAAAGATGCATACAGATGCATAAAGATGAATAAAGATGCAGACAGATGCAGAAAGATGCAGAAAGATGCAGAAAGATGCAGAAAGGTGTAGAAAGGTGCAGAAAGATGCAGAAAGATGCAGAAAGAGGCAGAAAGATGCAGAAGAGGCATAAAGAAACAGAAATATGCAGAAAGATGTAAGAAACTGAAAAGAGATTAAGAAAGGTGTAGAAAGAGGCAAGAAGGTGCAGACACTTGAGCACAACACATGTGCCATATATCGCGTTATAATTATGGTATAAAAGAACATATCATGCTCGTAATACCACATAATTATGTGATTTTACATAGTCCCGTGTTTGACATAATTGACGTTGCTAATATTCACACATTTAGTGGAATAAATTCGAACAGGAAACAGTCTTTTGGATTTGTTTACAAACAGTGTATATTATGATTGTTCGGGCCTATATTGTACGAGTAGCCTAAACTAATATAATACTGATTTTCCCACATTACTGTGAACACAATGACTAATTTGTATGTATTATAAATACGATGTTAACTTCGATATTTCGATAATATTGCAGGGATACCGTTGCCTATACAGTATACCCTAAATGAAAATATAAATAGTTAAATACAACTAACAATTTGAAAATGAAAAAAAGGATTAAGACCCTTGAAAAATAGGGGAAAATAAGTATTATTATTATTATAATAGGTTGGTTCGTTCATTATCCTATTGCGACGTCAACATTGCAATGGTACACTTGCATGTACGTTAAGCGAACATAATATATACAATAATATTGTATATATGTCCGTTTATATTTAGTTATATTATAACTAAATACAAATTGAAATAGAAATTTGAAAAACTTTTCTGAAAGACTTTATGAAATAAAAAAATTGTTTGTTCGCTAACCTTGTAAATACTTTGTGAACAAACATTTTGAAAAAAACTTTCTAAAAACTTTGTAAAAACTATGTAATACTAATGTATAATTATTTTGTAGTGGGTACATAATTCTGGGACTTTGAAAAACTACTCTGAAAATAAACTGCGAAAAAGCTTTGATAACCCGATTTGATTTTACAAAGTTACTCAGAAATTAAAATATTATTGCTTGACGGATACATATCTGGGACTATCAGTATTATATTTACAGTACATATGACTATAATAAAAAAATGGAGGCAATGTCACACCAATAGTAAGTAACAAAACACAATTTTATGAGGTGCTTTTATATATTATTGCATGTATACATTATGTACAAATTATATGTAAATTGTATATTTATGGAACAAGTTTGATAATTTTTAGCTATTATAATATGATATTACATAGAAAATTGTATATTAAATACTCCAAATACATACAGTGAGAAGGTTACAATATTAAACATGAAACAACATACACTGTGTACATTAATTTTAAGTGAATCTAATACGGCTCAAAGCTACATCTAGATCCATGTAGACACACAATCTATGAACAAAATGTATTTATACGTGACATGTTACAATAGCGAGGCATACGCCTACAAACGAAAAAACATAAGCTACATGTAGGTTGTCCTAAAACTATTACAGCATAAAAAATCCATTTACTCTAAACATAGGCGCATACAGTACTTGAATAGTGATCGTAAATCTTATTTTAGGAAGTACAACACAATCTAAGCTCTTATCAATATTTTTTATACAGTTAGGCGACTAAGGTTTAATTTAATTATGTACGTATGTAAAAAAGTGTTACCAATGACAGTGTCTGTGCCAAATTACAGTGAATACACAAATTATATAATGTAACGTAATGATGATATAACCTAAATGTTTATATACAATACAATTTACACAAATATTGTGTATGATATAAACGGATACAACGAACATACTATCTATTAACTCGTAAATGTATATATAGCAGAAGCTGACAATACAAAACTGTAGGGTAATAAGTATATAAATTTAAGAATTAATAGTTATAACACAATACATCATAAAGAACTGATGAGAAAATAATGTCCATGGTAATACATTTGTGTAGACCGCAACTGTATTTTTACGATATGGTAGGCCACATGTGCATCCAATCAGGACAGAAGATTCAAAAAAATTACAAATTATGTTGCAAGGGATAACTATTGATAATGTTGTAATACAGGTTGAATTGCATTTACAATGTTCAACATCAATACATCTACAGTAGATAACTAGAATTGCTTTTGTTTTTTTCAAAATCAAAGTTACAAATATTTATTCAACTCAGTTATATAAGTAGGCTATCACATATTTACAAATTTACAGCGTAATGTTATGTACAGAGACTTAGGCTACAGAATTAACATTATGGTCCATGCACAACACATTCATTGTAATTCAGCATTGAAAGGAAACGAAGTACACTACTTGTACAATGTATTTACAGATCGGCGGGAATTTGTGTCTATAAGTTTATAATTAGTCAGGTGTAAATTAATAATAATCGAATTTTAAAAACAAGTTTTATTTGAAAGTTAATAAGAATAAGATAATTACATAAATATTATAGTAGTAGGCTAATTAGTTGAAAAATATTAATTATTTATATGCAAAATAAATTTAACCATATAATAATATACAAAAAATATAGTAAACGTGTATGTACATATAACAAGTTATAAAGTCATTATTTATGTTATAGGAATATATGAAGTTATTTATACAGTATTACATTATCAATACATGTTAATATTTACAAAGAAAAAAATAGAAAGGGCACACTAAACAATGTGTGATCTATAAGCTAACACAATGTGAAGTTATTATATCTTACGTAATTACATGAGAGGAAAACAGATTATACAATATGTTGACGATTAACTAGTTTAGGATTTAATACACATTTGAATTTTTTTTTTTTTACACAATTTTGTGTCAACATCCAAATTTTTCCCAGATTTAACACCACAGATAGAAAGTGCAAAAGATTTTAATTGAGCTCTGTGATATATTACATTGAATTTGTTTGATTGTTTGCTATAAGATTGAGTAGATTGTCGGGTACATGACATATTAATAGAGAAATATCGAGTAATTCTTTGTGGTAGTAAATTATGAACTACTTTATACATAAAACAACTGGTATTTACAGAAATTATACTATGAAAATTTAATAACTTTAGTTCACGAAACAAAGGTTTAGTTGATGTTCTTCTGGTTACATTTTTTATCACAAAAAATATTGAATAATTTGTCGACACAAAGAAGCAAAGTTGTATTGTTGTATTACTACATAATTGTTGTAACTATACATCTATAATGTTTTACAAAAAAATTGTCCTAACAATTGTTGTTTTACAACTGTTCTCTTAATACCCATAGGGAATTGTCTTATAGTCTTGCAGAATCACACGTTTGTCAAAAGTTATACGATAATCCTTTGATTCAGTTTTGTTTACGATGGCTGTTTCTTTTTTGTCTCTGGAGATTTTATGATCATCCACTATGCTTATTTTTTTATCTGGTTCACCTCCTTTTACCATTTCAGACATTACGTCAAAGTTAATTAAGTTAGAATTAACTGTGTTCAAGGTTATGCCTCTAACTTTGCAACATGTTTTACCGGTGTTGAGTTTGTAGGCATAATTTTTAGGGCCACCGGTGCAAAACTGAACCACAAATGTATCTGGTTCCAGCTCAGACGTTAAATCTCCTAGATAATCACCAAGAGGGGGATTATATTGTGTAGGTGTAGACGTGTAGATTGCCGCATCCGTGTCGCAGTAGAGAACTCTGTCTCCTAACGATTCGAGCAGATCATATAACTGGAGACGTGCATGAGCTGTCGTGTAAGCCGCGACGACGACGTTTGTTCTTGCAGCAGGCTCTACGAAGTCATCCTTATAGCACCAATGCATAGCCACCATTTCATCGTTTACTATACGGGCACTGCTGACTTCTATACACGAACTTGTCAACATGTCAAAGTACTTTGCGGGATTATCAATGTAGGTCGTCTGAGTCATGTTCGTCCTCTGGCCAAACTTACCCCAAAAACTGAAATTTGAATATGTATGGTATGATTACGTAAATTCATTTGTTGTGCCCGAGGGAGCATCTGATTTTACAAATACTATATGAAGAGTTGGATGATACTAATCACTTTTTTTTCATCACATAGAGGGTGAATATAAAAAATACAGAGTAAACCAATGGTTGAAATAATCCAGTTGTACCCATGTGATCTAATTAGCACAGGATGAGGCGAAATTAACAGGCCAGTCAGTAAAATTATGTTAGATTGGTAATCCGTGGATCGTTGGTATGAGTCTAAACTGTGTTCCTTATAAGTAAAATATATTGTAAAACCATACGCTATCTACACACATTACATTATCTAACCAATATTAATTGCATTTGTATACATAGTATGGACAGTGAGACTAACAACGAGGCTTTGGCGCGTTACTGGTATGTCATGCTATGAGATATTTTCTAAAACTATTTTCATAATAGTTTGCAGATAACTGTAAAATTAAGAATGTATAAAACTGTAGTTCTATACTTAAGTCTCACAAGGTAGGCCTACTGTCCTTCTGGCAACATTATATATTCCTTAACGTAGTA
This sequence comes from Wirenia argentea, assembly GCA_025802215.1. Lineage (NCBI taxonomy): Eukaryota > Metazoa > Mollusca > Solenogastres > Pholidoskepia > Gymnomeniidae > Wirenia > Wirenia argentea. Next base: position 13,455 of record WNLI01188301.1, on the reverse strand, counting down.
ATATGGTTATTAATTTGTGTTCGAGAAATGATTTACAGTACCATACAGTAGTAAGGAGTAAGGTGTAAGGACACAACATGGCATTTATCTAGTGATCATTTTGCATACTGTTCTTAGCAGTATTTATTTTTGCGTAAACTCCAACCAATGTGAATGTCAGGTGAACACTTTTGATAAATATGCTCAGATATGTGTTCATGTTCATAATCAGATATTAACCGATTCTACAATTGTATTTTATGATGTAACGTTTAACTTAGAGCATACTTAACATAAATATGCACTCACCTATTGAGCATAAGCTTGGCCAGAGAACGCAACCCCGGATTCTTCATTATTAACGCAGGGTCGAGACGCACCCCCTCGTTATGCAGGTAGTCATCGATATACTTCTGCTTATCAGATGCAGTCTTACACCAGTCCGGCCATCCGCTGGCTTCCTGTTTCAACTTCAGAAATGAATTCACATATTCTGTGAATAATCCCCCTGTTCGGTTGACGCGATCATACTGTTCCATTTGAGAAAAAGTCCACACCTCGTAAATTTTTTTCACGATGTATCCCTTTTCAATAGCTTTATTTATCTCGTCTGTCACCCATGTTCCAATAAATGATCTATCATCATCATCATGCTCACATGGATATTGTTGTTTGGTATCTGCGCACTTGTGACATAACGCAAATAACAGCTTTCCGTTGAGTTTGAATGGTAGTACAGGCATGTATAGGGATCGAGGTGGAGTAATCTTGCATTTCACTAGCCCATTATATGTTGATAAGTCTGCGAAATCTTCTGTGATAATGGTGGGGTGGCCTATCGGATACGGTTTGTATTTGTTTATATAAGGATATAAACTCGTGTAATCAACGTATTGTATCATTTCGTCGTCAGACACCTCTCGGTATAACTGAAACCCCTCTGTTCTGCCACCGAAAAACGCGTCCCTGGGATTTAACGGTGTTACTAGTTCCAAACTGTCAATGAATGACTTCATTTCGGTATTTGTTTTTAATTCACGGTCGAATGTACATTCCCACATTTCTCTATACTCATATCCAAGACTCTCTATTTGCTTCTTACGTTCCAGTGTGTTAGTGTAGAGTTCGGACATTGTTTGTTGATTTACAGGATTGATGACGTCACCAGAGTAACAGGAGGTGTGGCCATGCCAAAAGCATCCTAAAAATATACATATAAACTGTTAGATCAGAAAAGAGCAACATAAGGTTTTTAGGGGTGGGATAGCTCAGACTTAGGCGTTGGATTTGTAATCCAAGGTTCATGGACTGGGTGAGAACACATTTTTCCTGTGACGAATTAAATTATCAGTTAGAATCAGACCCCTGTCCTGGAAATATCAAATTTGTATCTAGTCAATTATATAAGTTTGCATGCAAAATTATCGTACTATCTTTGCTTGCGAGACATTGATATGGAATTATATATATATATATATATTAATGTGGGAACAACCATTTTAGTGGGACGAGAGAAACTTGCACATTACTGAAAGCTGTTATGGCTTAATTCACACATCAGGGAAGATGATGCATGTATTATTGAAATGGTCAGCAAGTTACCGTAATATATCTATTTACTGACTGACATACACACTAAATGTACACACTACCTTAAATAGTATATACTCATATTTCATATACATGTTAATCGTATTGATTTTAAGTGTGATTTTAACACGATATTTTGTTAAGATACTGCCTAGAAAATCATTATACCACATGTTTTTTTCTCATGGATATTAAAAATAATTAAAGGATTTATATAAATGATACGATATACAATGCATAATGTTACCGACGTTTCAGAGAGACATATACATACGAAGATTTGAAGAGACGGTGATTATTTTTATTTCAACACGGTGCCGTGTATTTATTATATTAGACGTGTTGAGCTAACTGTGTAAATTGCTTAATCGTCAGTATTCCATTACAAAATTAGTGATGTAATATATTCCCTATCGCGGAGTATGCACTTTGTTATATTTGTCCTTTTACACGGTTAATATACATAAATGTAACACACGCTGATATATCTTACCTTGAAACTGCATGACGATCTTCTGTCCGTCCTTCTCATAGAATCCATCCACAGGGTATGGTCCCACTTTGAATTCTTTCCCATTGCGAGCATGTTGTATTCGAATGCCTTCGGTATGTGCCACGTACTTTATCCATTGCATGCCTTTGACAGATTGGTTTTGCCAAGGTCTGTATCCGTGAGGTGGAATGATCGCCAGTGTTTCAGGTTTAAGGAATTTTGTTCGGAACACAAGATTACAAGCCGAGGCGATTGTAATACAATGTTTGAATGGGTCAATACCTGGATCACCGTGACCTAGAGTGGTTGTCTTCATAAAGAGTGAGCGGAATTGGACACACGAACGTCGCAAAATGTCAACATCAGATATGCAATATTTTATCAATTCAGATTTTAAGTCAAAATAGTCAGCTTTGTGTTCATCATACCACCTCTCAAATGAATCCCTGTCTTTCTTCTTCATACCTCCAGGATTATACAACCGTTTATCCGGCAGGTTTGGCATTTTCATTTGTTGATTTTCTTTTGTATTCGCCATATGAGGAAAATAACCTTTAGATAGAGAGGTAAGGCCAAACGATTGTGGAAATTGAGATAATGGCATTGGGATGAAGTTTAGTGAATCAATTATTTTTATTTTCATTTTGTCAACTTCAAGACTTAGAATTTTAGCCCCATTATATATGATCTTGGGTAAAATTGCATTCTTGTGAAGATAGTCTAGGACGAAATATGAATCAAAACCCTTGGCGTTATGTGCTATGGCAATAGAACCCTTATTTTCGCTACTAAAAAGCCAGTCACAGAAGTCATCTCGTGTTGTAGGACCGTAAAATATTTGTTGTCGATCTCCACATTCTCCACATCGATCAACCTCTTGGTCAATACACTTTGTACAAACTTTGTGCGCAATGCACAGATTTGGTTCATGTACACCGTCATCTTGTGTCGTCTCAAAATCGAAATATATATACATATCTTCTACAGCACCTTCAACGTCTTCCTCCCTACTTATAGAATTGTTGACCTCTAGTTCATCATCCGTTATGTTAATCTTAGCTGGCTTAATGTAGCATTGATGACCTTGTAACACGTATTCGTTACACGTTTTACAGTGAACTTCACCACAAGTGTGTTCCTTGCGGACTTTTTGATTGATTGTTTTTCCACAACCACTACATCTACACAATGTTAGACATGTAGAATTTCCTTTCTCTGTTTTTGTTTTGTGAATGTCGTAGCAAACCTGTCCTTTAAAAAATCGATTGCACTGTTCGCATGATACCCAAGGTTCATTTCCATTTTCATTGTGCATCCTTCGACAACAAGGACAAACTTCTATACATGGGTGTGTATCAGCGTGATCATATGGTTTTTGGCACTTTGTACACCAGTGGTTGCGGTTAAAGAACGCAGGAAGAGACGTTATAATGTCGAAATGGTGGTCGTGATGATATAGGTTAATACGTTTTTCAGATTCTGGGCCGGAATATATCACACTGTTGAAATGCTCTTTAGATAAAATATTGATCTGATAGTCTACAAGAAACATTTGGAATTGTTTAACATCGACAATAGAACATGGTCCAATGGGAACGCCAGCGTTTTCGTGTAATTGTAGAGCCATATGTTTCTGTATTGCCCTCCCTTGTCTAATGCTATTCCATTGTGGATCTTCATCCAATCGTGCTTTGGCAGTGATTAAAGCACGTGCCAAACATAAGTCATCTCTGTTTTCTATTCTAATTATACAACGTTTTTTCTCTAAATATGTGTCTAGTTTTATGTTTTTGGGGTTGTATCGTTTCCCACTTCCTGTTGGTATTTCGATGTGTGTTATATGTATTTCCAAGGTATTGTCCAAAACAAAGTCCTGATACGACTGCAACACGCGTTCCACTTCAGATAAAAACGTATCGGCATCCAAGTTTTGACGTTGCACAAACGGAAGCGAAATGGGAAAATCGAGTTCAGGATTCAAGACTGACATCATAATCAGATCAGTGGTTCGTGTTGTTTCGATGAGGTCAGATATGAGAGAATCAAACACTTTTCGTAACGTTAACAAAATTTCTGGAAGGGTGTCTTGTTCGATATTATGAAACGACACTTTGTATTTTGTAGATGTTGTCTTAAACTTATTCGAATGTTCGGAACTTAGCCTAGTTAGGTTATAATGATCCTTCACGTTAACAACTCGTTGACGTTTCGGTTCAGACTCTTCGACACCTCCACCAGTTTGTCTGTGACGTTTACGAATGTGTGTATCGAGATTGTCCTTTCGATTAAACACCGATTTACAATCACTACATTCATACTGAGTGCTATCTTCATGACGTTTCATGTGTCTTACGAGATTGTCCTCTCTGGCAAACCCCTTGTCACATACCGTACAGCAATATGACCTGGCATCCTGATGATCTGCATCTTTTCTAGTTCTACGGCAACTGCAAGAATACACGGATACAGATATGCATATACATAATGCGCATAGCCGCACCCACATGTCGGGGCGATTTGACTGATATGCTTGGGAGCCAATCATTGTTGGACCTTAACGTTAAACTATATATTTTATCATATTACAGTAGTAATAATGTAACTGAGGTTATCGCTATGGGCCCACAATGTGGCCGGCGCGGTATTGACAAAAACATCCCGCTCAGTGTTCTATATAGTAGGGTATATTTAAACTTAGTTAATAATAATTAAACATTTTAATCAGTATATTATACAGTAAATATAATATACAGTATATAAAATCCAGGGACTAGAAAACTAAACAAAATGTATGGACAGCGATCTGCCCTACCTCTTTGTTGTTAAATTTAAGAGGCCTATATCATACATGTGGTATGTAGAAGTATGTAGTTGTGAACATGACACCTCGATTTACCGTCTTATACTACATGAAAACTAGTTCAGTGGTTAAATTGAGGAGCTGTGGACTGAGCAGCTTTTGTAGGAATTCTACTAGCTTCTTCCCTTTGTCCAAGTCATGGAAGATGGAACTATCCTGCTCATGTCCGCTGGTTTTCTCGGGGTTCTCCGGTTTCCCCACCACGATAACATATAACTTTCGGTCACTTTACACCTATGTGTTGGACATACTGTAGGTTACAGTGGTAGTCACGGCCCGGACAACCCTATTTGGGTAGCCCAGTGGGTCATATTCCACTTAGGAATAAAAGGAATATAACGTTCAATGCTAATACTACTATAAAAATAATGTAATACGAATCGTCTAAGTGTTTGACGGTACACAAGTTTGTACGCCATAAGTTATAGACATAGGCTACTCATTGATGTTTAGGCTTATAATATGTCCCAGTCTAACGTATAGTATCAAACCTATATGCGGATGTTGTAGGTTGAGTGTGTAGTTTCTTGTGGCATGTTAACTCGTGAAAATGTGTGAACTGTGCTGAACACACATCACAGCTGTACAACTGGTCGAGGTGTGCTTGGTGTTCGTGACGACACCGACTAGAGGCATGGGTGAATGATGCGTCACAAGATGGATGACGACATGGGTACACCATCGCTAGCTGAAAAATGATTCGTTTATCGAAGACAGTAATAATTATAACATCAAGTGATAATACATATACTGTATATTAGATTTTACTAGTTTACTTTACTGGGTAACGCTCCCTGACGACTGCGTCTCAACAGTGAAAGCTTCTCCTGAAGTAGTACATTCGCGAACCTCGGAGAAGTCATGTCAATGTATAGAACTCTGAAAACGCCATAATACTAATTTCAGTTCTACATACACAGTGTATACCTTTACATACCGCATAATGTTATACTTCACTACTAAACATAGTATACAGTATTCAGTACGTACAATTATTATTTCACGAAATTTTGCGGATTAGGCCTATAGAGTGGTGTTCATGATTTCATGTTAGTTAAAATTATATAATTTATATGCAAATTGAACTATTATAATAGCATGTTACCACTGTAGGACAGTCTCTCATGTAAATACATAGGCGGTCTCACCTGTAAAACCATATGTATATAAATTCACATTTAATTTATAACTGTTCTACTGGCTCTCCGTGGGATCTGTAATTTTAATCCATTTATCTATTATTTCTGGAAAAATATTGCATATTAAATACCTCACTTTGATTAAAATGTTATATAAAACCATGTAATGTTAGGGTTGCCGTGTACATTATAAATAATCAATAGATATGTTTTATTTTAAATAATATATGCATTTAAGAGTACACATTCGTAATTATTTGCTTAATTTGGCAATATGACAAAGTATATATTTTGACGTAATTCTACATTAGCTACTATTGCTGTTGATATTTCATTAAATATAATATATTATATTATGCACAACGTTGTGACAGTATAAAACGGAGGTTGAATCTAGCGATAGGCTACAATTTATGTTTTCCAGAAGACTTATTACATACAATATATGATATAGGCTACATTGCACTAAAAATATTTTTTTTTGCTGTCGTCTGAAATCTGTACAAAATATGATACATGATAATATGCTACCTCATATCATTATATGAGAAAGTATGGAGAGGTAGAATTTGTGGATTTGGACACATATTACTGTGCGAAAGAGTGATACGCATAGGCTAGTTACATAACAAACGGTTTGCCAGAGAGGACAATCTCGTAAGACACATGAAACACCACGAAGATAGATCTCAGTATGAATGTATGCATGCGAAAGATTATAATATGACTCCTATAGTTCACCAAATATATTATGTAGTTATTTTTATGACCATCATAATTAATGAATCTTCATAATGGCGTTAGGGTATTATAGGCCTACCCTTCGTATTTCACACTCTCATGGCAGTATACTTGCAATAATGAGAGTTTTCTCAAATTCATAGATTCCGTTTACATTCAATCATTATTATCGTCACTGGCTAAACTTATCTCATATCATACAATATTTTATTACGGCGATTAGTTGTCACATTATTTATATTTTACATTCGTGTCACGTAACATGTTTACGTACGAGTAGGTACTCTTTATCCCAATACGTAATAGGTATTTATGACCTTGACATACTGTACTATAGGCTATTGTACCAATTTCATGAATACGACATACACGCTATAAAATACAATTTTACACGATCCTATGCTTTCCATTGAAGTGGTACTATACCTTCTTAGTAGCTTATAATGTATGTGTTGATATGGTCTAACTAGCATCGTCAAATAAGTATGTTTTCATACACGGCTTACATAACGTACTGTTGTGCGCCAGTATTATACGTTAACAGCAACAGTAATGCATCGTTTAGCATTCGAAATCTTCGATTTTATCATTGCGTAGCCTATAGTCACGTAATAACGCTACTATAAATGCATGAGTTAAGTGAATATGCGTGTTTGCATAATTATGTTAATAGGGCTCTATCGACATGTAAATTATACTAAGACGGTATAGTATCAGATTAAAACGTACAAACATAAGACAACGATTTATAATAATTATTGCTAGTTACTTATCTCATATGAGTAATTAATTAAATAATACTATATGCACGGTATGTGTATACTGATTATGCATTGTGCACTGTCGAAAAGTCACTCTGACACACGACTGGTTCCATGGCCACTGTATTAGCATACATTACTACTGTACAGTACACTACAATGAATTGTTAGTGGATTAATCGATATTATGTGCATGGTCAATGTGTTGCCTTGCACAGTTTAGTGTTTACTTACACTCACACCTTGGCAGGCGTAATTAAACGTTAACACATTACAATTATTATGGTGGTGCATTATAGTGGTTAGGCAAGTGGTGAATTATACTAGATGATCCACCACTGCACTGGCGCAATCAAGGTTTGGTAATTTACTTTCTCGCACCTTCATAATCCGATAGCAATACAGTAAACAGTAACCTACACACCACTTAAAAGTCGACAAATACTGTACGGCTGGCGTTTGTTTGCACTAAGGCATTGTCCATGCGTTATCGATTTTCACGCCACTCTGTATCATTAAACGCAATGTTTACAAATAAACGTAACGCCGTGTGCCACTAAGTGTTACCGTAGAAACGGGTCAGTCGGAACAGGCGGGGTGAGTTGGGACAAAAAAACAAAAAACTCTTAATTCATTACAAAACGTAAAGAAGATATGAACCATTAATCTTGAAATTTTGCACATATGATATTCAAACATTCCTCTACTCATACGCGGTACGCGAAAAACGTAACGTAATTTTTATCAGCACGAAGTTTTGGCATATATGGCCTATCATGTGGTCGAATAGGCTATACCTACATCCACTTCATTTTTTTTATGAATAAATCCTTGTTGCGTGTATTTTGAGATGCACTGTAGGCTATTACATATAATATGTTCTTGATATAGGCTACACTAAGTCTAAATGAAATAATTGTCACCACATTAGAGGACACAACAAATTCACACTTTCTAATTGGGATGCAGTTTCTAATTTCCAACATTTAAGTGGTCATTTTAAAACCAGGAGCGGGGAACTGGAAGTCACATAAATATCTTAAATGTTATATCATCATCTGATATCGACTATACATATAAACAAAACTGGAGTCATGATATTCGTTTCCTAAAATGGTAAACGCAGTGGGATATTATGTCAAAGGTAATGTACAATGGCATACGTTAATTTGATCAGCTTTAATATGGCAAGAACATAAAAACTCACGGTTTTAGTGCTGGACAAATGGGTTTCGTATCATATTCCTGTTCGAATGAACAATGTTATAAAATCAACTGTGACTCTCCCTAAATGATGTTCACACAGTACGTCTAGGCTACAACGTTTACGTAACTTTTCTCAGAATAAGCTTCTTCCTTTCCAATATTGGATTCTATTGTGTAGCCTATGTACCAGACAACCAGAATGTATTTATTTTTGAGTACGTATGCATTTTTTTTTGTTACGCTGTACGTTTCCCATGTAGATCAGTTTACCCTGCATGTACCGTAGATAGTAATAGGACTAATATAATACTGTAATAGTAATAAAATATATATCGACAGTGTAGTACTTACCTTATCCAAATTCACTGGAGCAATCAGAATACCGATAATATGCAATACCGAGTGGGCTACTGTATTATAATAGATGTGCACAGTATGAAATTCATCAAGCTAAATGATAGAATAGGTAATTGGATTTATAAAATTAATGCTAGTAGGTATGCCTACGCGTTGAGTAACTCGTGTTTACACAAAAGCTAAATACCAACATACTGTAGACTACACCTTCTTATATCACCATTAGAACGCTCTATGTGCCACAAATGGTACTAAATAACACCAGTATTGGTGCGGTGTGTCTCTAAATACCATATTGTACCGCCAGATACCACAATAAACCGCAAAAACCGCAATTAACCGCAATTAACCGCAATAGACCGCAATAAACCGCAATAAACCGCAATATACCACCACACAGTATGAAATTCACCAAGCTAAATGGTAGAATCGGTCATTGGATTTATAAAATTAATGCTAGTATGCCTACGCGTTGATTAACTCGTGTTTACACAAAAGCTAAATACCAACATACTGTAGACTACGCCTTCTTATATCACCATTAGAAGGCTCTATGTGCCACAAAATGGTACTAAATAACACTCTAAATACCATAATGTACCACCAGATACCACAATAAACCGCAAAAACCGCAATTAACCGCAATTAACCGCAATAAACCGCAATAAACCGCAATATACCACCATTTATTCGTAGGAGGGAAGGGTTAGCATTCAGTACACAACAATATGGTCTAGGCTTCTGTCTATACTACTCTCCAGTGGGCATATCGGTCAGTGCGGATATATGACCCACACACGGATTTGACGGGCGTCAAATGGATATTCTCTGGCGATACCAAACCGACGTATATGACAGATAATAAGTTGCCGTTTGGGGCACGTAAAAGCCCCGAAATATTCAATAGACTGTCTCAAGCTATTCGCCGTATGATGTTACGCCGTGGATTTACTTCTGTTACCGCATATTTAGATGACTTTCTCATAGCCGAAGAGACACAAGAAGCTTGTATCAATGCGTACAGTTACCTCATATATCTCTTACGCCGGCTTGGCTTCAGTATTAATTGGAATAAAGTTATCGACCCATGTCAACGCTTAACATTCCTTGGTATCGAGATCGACACCGTTCGCGGCACCCTGTCTCTGCCACAAGACAAGGTGCAATCATTAACAGAAACATTACGTGTTTACGGTACTAAAACTCGCGCCACAAAAACGCAGCTACAATCGTTGGCGGGAAAGTTGAACTGGGCGGCCACCGTTATACCATGGGGCCGCGTACACATTCGCAGCGTTTTCGATTTGGTAACAACACTCAATGGACCGCATCATAAATGTCGGATTACATCGCTGCGCGAGGATTTAAGTTGGTGGATTACGTTCCTCCAGTTGGGAAACAACACCAAGCTGATATGGGACGATCGACCCAGCGTGCCTGTTTTGACTGATGCCTGCATCGACGGCGGCGGAGCCTTTTGCTGTCCGGACTTGCATAATGCGTGCTTCGACTGGCTTTACATAAACTGGCGTGCTGATCGTGCGGATTTATCCCCCGAGCATATAAACTTGAAGGAACTAGCTATAGTGCGTGATGCGTTACTTCGTTGGGCGCCTATATTTTCCGGCTTGCGTTTTATTATTTACACAGACAATACAACGACCGCATACATTATTAACAAAGGAACTTCTCGTAATCATACAGCCGTAAATATAATGCGTGAACTCAGTGCTATATGTTTACAATTTAATATTACAGTTACCGCGTTTCACATTCCTGGACAGTTCAATGACATTGCCGATTCCATTTCAAGACTTTCTAGCCCTGGATATCTGGATTATTTTGTGTCCTTGTTGAGACAATATTGCAACATTACACCAGACCATTGGTGGCTAGGTAGACATATGTCCAGAGAGGCATTGCAGTCTGTCTACCCACCAATAGTCTGCTTGTAATCTGCTAAGTAATCTGCAACACTGTCTCAACCTACATATTTTATGATGTGAAACCTCCACATCACACTGTTTTATTACTAAGCCTCATGATTGTAGATCTACAGTTTTCCCTAATTGTATGTTATTGCCCACCTATGCAGACATAATGACTCAGGCAGGCCTTTGTTTAACCACAATCAGGTCTGCCATCTGACAGCAGCAATATATCATGGCCTCCTGTACTCGTTTGACTTGCTTACCTAGGATGTTAATGGTTTTTTAATGGGCCATTTGTCAGCAGAACTGCTTGAGTGTTTCACTTATCTGTGGCTTATCCATGGCATCTGTGATACCTGAACCTACATCAGTAGGCTCTCAGGGGTGTTCCTTAAGTACACTTGGTACTTGCTGTACCTCTTTGATTACCTATAATTGACACTTCCTATTGCATTATCAAAGCTTTAATCTGCGAATTGGTAACACTGCAGCTGGATAGCCATGCAGACAATATTGTCAGTAGGCTATTTTTATACTTTGATATTCCCATTAATTTTATCTACATACCTAATTGGATTTGGAGGGTTTTACATTGTTTATTGTATATAATTATTATTATTATTGTTATCATTTATTATTTTGTAGTTTAGTTACGTAATATCATTATTTAAAATATAAAGATATTATAAGCCCAAATCTGACTTTTCATTTAATAATAAATTATATAATACCATTCACAATATCGAATTGGCTAAAACAAGAAGAGATCAAAGCGAAACAGGTGTGATGTTGTCTGTCGCTCAATGGTCCTTATGTTTGTCGCATATAATTTCATTGTTTTATATAATATATTGCATTCGTACTATGACTACTGTCTTGTTGTTATGTACTGTGTAGCCTACAGTCAATACATGGAGAAGTGAAGATTTATTTACACAAAAATTCTCTTTCCCCATTTACAGTATAACCATAAATCAGATAGGCAGATCCACATGACTGGGGTGTACTCGGATGTACTTGTAAACGTTATTTACTTTTCCTCCCAAATCCATCACGTGACCGTAGCGACCAGGGATCGGAAACTCCGTCTATCTTTGAACAGCCAACCGCAGGAGATCTTGTATGGGTTGTGTGGTGGAAAGTTGTGCACTGTGCAGATCAGGTGGTACGTGGACGTACTCGGGGCGGCGCCATCCGGGGGAGGGGGTGGTCGGGTCTAGATGCGTCTGTTACAATTTGGTGAGCAGACACATTTGGTGGTAGACGAGTAACGTGACCAAGCAGTTGTACGCGACGTTGGCGATCTAAAGTAGTGACTGGAGAGAGGTCATCACATGGTTGGTAGAGGTTAACGTTGGACACATGGTGGAACCACTTGATTCTGAGAATATCACGCATCCACGTACGATGAAAGGCGTCGAGGCGTCGTGATATATAGTTCCGTTGTTGTCCATGTCCATATTTCTTACCCGTATAGATAAGTATTGAGATAACCATGGCATCGAGTAGGTCCGAGTCTGGTGCGGGTGGATTGCCATGTAGGCCTATGCGAGATAGACGGAGGAATGCACTGTTGGCGAGGCTGATGCGGCTTATATTTTCGGGTTCGTCGTTACTGCCTCTGACTATGTTCTCCCCAGATATGTTTTCCAGCCTACTATACACACATCTGTTCGATACTTCGACATCTTGATCGGGGTGTAGGTCATGCGTATCACTCTCGTTTACAGTCATGGCCAAAAGTATAGGACTACTATGACGTTCATATTAATTGTGTTTAAATCACAGTGCTATAGTGATTTATTCACATTGTATAGACTATCGCTCATATACATGTTCGACGTGCAACGGTAAAGAAAATGTCATTTTGGTCAAGGTCGACGCTCAATCAGAGAGAACGCAATCATGCAACCGCATTTTGTAGTTGATGTGGCGGAAGAGTTAAAGTGTCACAAACATTAAATACAGTCTAAGCGAGTTAGGCCTACTGTTATCAAGACGGGAACTAATAAATGAACGAATGAGGATCTCTGTACAAATATTTTGAAGTTGATTGATATACCGTAAACGGAAATATCCTGATTTTACAATTTGGGAAGCATGCATGGTCATTTATGAGTAAAATTCGTGTCGAAATTTACACCGAGGTTTCTGGCAGATTTTGCTGGTGTTTGATATTAGACCTGGGCTGTCTGATCCTGTATGTGTATGCGCCTAGCCCAAGGACACGCGGAAAAGTCGTTTCATATGAATTGATCGCATATCCTGTCAGATCGGAGACAGTAGGGTCGAACTCGCGACCGTCTGATTACTAATCAGATGCGTTGTCGACTGAGCTACTCGCCGATATTGATAGTGATGGTGCATCATTGATATTGTTTGCATGATATGAGTAATT
>WNLI01188190.1:0-13400 GCA_025802215.1 Wirenia argentea | reverse complement strand
ACTAAAACATTCAAACTCTCACATACAACCCACCATGTATAACTCTGTATATTCCACCGGGGGCTTCTTGATGTGTGGGGGGGGGGAGGGGGGGGGGGCGGGGGGTGTGTGGGGGGGTGGGGGGGCGTGTGGGGGTCGTGGGGGGGGGGGGGTGTTATGGTCGAGGGCTGTTATGGTCGAGAGGGTCGGCTCTGGTCGAGGGGGGTATGGTCAAAGGCGGGCGGTGGGTGGACGAGAGGGGAGAGGGATGGGTTAAATTATGGCCGAGGGGGTGGGAGGGTATGAAGTTATATTTATCAAATTTGCAAATCAATACTAAATTTGCATTGTCAATATATATTAGCCTGGTCCCGTCCAACTATACCCAACAGCGTGCCCAAGTCCACAAAATAACATGCCCAAGTACACCGAATAGACTAGTGACTAGTCGAATCACATCCAATACCTTGCCCAAGTACACTCAATAGCCTGGTATAACTAAACAGCCTATACCCCTATACCTGCTACACCCAATACCTTGCTCAAGTACACTGTATACCCAACAGACTGGTCTAACTATACCTAGCTGCTAGCCTGCTACAAGTACAAGTAGGCTACATCCAAAAATACATAGTAGGCCCACATCCAATAGGCTTCCCCAAGTATACGCAATAGTCGTGCCCAACTATATCCTTTATAGCCTTGCCCAAGTACACACAATAGGCTTGTCCAAGTACATCCAATAGGCTTGCTCAACTATACCGGGTCCAATAGTCTTGCCCACATAATACCAATTTTAGACTTGCCCAAGTACATCCAATAGGATTGCCCGAATATACCCAATATTCCTGGCAGTTTCCTGCCCAAATATACCCAATCTAGTCTTGCCCAAGTACACCCAAATAGACTTGCCCAAGAACACCCACCAGTCTCTCATCTACACCCAATATATATATAGTCTTGCCCAAGTAATACCCACTATACTTGTTCAATCAATACTCATAGTCTCGGCCAAATAGATCCGATAGGCTTGCCCAAGTGGCAAGTATACCCAATAGTTTAAACTTTTGGCTGCCTTGCCCAAGTATACTACATTGTCTTGCCAAATTATACCCAATATGCTTGGTCAGCTATACCCAATAGTTTTGCCCAAGTAGTACTGATTATTGACTTGCCCAAGTACACCCAATACCAATAGGCAAGTATACCAAATAGACCTGCCCAGTTACATCCAACAGCCTTGCCCAATGCCCAAGTATACCCAATATCCTGCCCAAGTACACCCAATAGTCTTGCCCAAGTACACCCAATAGACTTGCCCAAGTATACCCAATAGGCAAGTATACCAAATAGACCTGTCCAAGTAGGCAAGTAAACCTAATAGGCTAGTATACCAAATAGACCTGCCTAAGCACACCCAATAGTCTTGCCCAAGGACACCAAATAGTTTGCCCAAGAACACCCAAGAGCCTTGCCCAAGTATACACAATAGTCTTACCCAGCTTAATTCCCATATAGGGGTAATACTAACATTTATGACAAATTATATTGCATAAATAAGCATGATTTCTAATTATTTCTTGTAATTTATGAATTTGTTAACAAGGGAGATAACACTATATAGAATTAATATATAAAATGTTTGTTATGGTTTTCATCTGTCTCTGTGGTTCTTAATAATGTATTTATGGTACGTATATAAAATAGAAACATACATCAAAGTAGATCACTAAACATTTACATAAGTAACAGGTTGCCATAATATTTGGTACATATTAATATCAAATATACTTTACAATGTCACAGAGTTATTCAGTAGATAAAATTTGTTAAAATGAATAACTAACCAGTTGTAAACAAAATGGCGTCCATGTGTCATGTGACCACAAATTTTTGGGTACGCCAATAAGACGACTCTCCCTATAGGGACTCTAGTTTCGGAGTTAGGAGCTTAGGATGGTTGGATGGACCCATGAGCCTGGCGGTTTTCAGCCTCGCGGCCATCCTCAAACCAGTTGGGTAGTCGTGACTCTAGGACAGCTATGGAGCTGCGAATTGCATTCTATGGAGGAGACTTGCTGATTATTGAGACAGTTTCGACCTTGAATAATGTTATTGTCCAGGAGTTGTTTCATGAGAATATTTTTGAAATCTCAGGCATTAGGTTTATATGTGTACATTATTTACATGGAAATTCATATTGAACGGTGCAGTAGCGTGCCATAAAATTGATCTTCGCATTTCGCAACTTCGCACGCATCATTACCCGTGCAATGTTCCCGGTTTATATCCACCCCGCCCGCACTAATCTCCCCTTTCCACACACGATCAAATTTGGCAAACGATCGATACGCCGATGTTGTATTTAGCGTTGTATGGGTCAACCGGCTCAACCCTTTCTGTAATCAATATACAATTCATCGTCAGTAGTGTAATACTTTATCCGGATATTTTTGGCACGGCACAACACGGCACGCTTTATTTTGTCGTGTAAAAGGATCTGGCTAGGCTGATGCCATGCCACTGGTGATGCCAAAATGACCCAGGTCTTGAGGTGGGCCACATTACACAGGACCGTCCTGTGTTGTGGGACGAGTGCCATGTCACGTTGGAGCCGATTTGTCTCGGCTCACAAGCGAAAATTAACAGTGCCGCAAAAATGGCACATATTATATATACACAAACCATATACATTAGGTAATGTTGTTTTAACACTTAAGTGATTTGGGGCGGATTTACTCGCCATTGTGAGGTTTTGTCCTAAAGTTTCTAAACCGAGGTTAGGTTTCCGATCCCGGACTGAGTAAAAGGGTATAATCCATATTACTACAGTATCAGCCCAAATGTCCCACTGCTATGTCAATGCGTCTCCCATTGACCGTTGCATTCTTCATTGTCTGCAGTCAATACAGCTTATTCGTGAGGCAGGAGGCACTGACAGTCAATTTTTTTCTGATGTATTATTAGCTGAGAGTGATACTTTTAATTACTTTATAACCCATACGAAAAAATGTTCACCCAGAAGTGTGCTTCCATTTCTTCCAAGTGTCTGGCACACAAATCCTTTCATAAATTTAAATAAATGTTTTATACTTGCCCTACACAATGTTTTATACGGTAGTTTGATAGAACCAGATACCTATCAAGTGTAAGTTACCACAGTCCAATATTGGCGAAACATAGTCATGACTAAAAGGGTGTGGGAATGAAGTAGTGTGTATTTACTATGTAATGTACTGTATGTGTGGGCTGATGGGCGAGAAAAATGTGACGGCACCATCCACGATAGAGTTTACACTATAATATATGCTCCATACGTAGTTTTTCGTATAAAATCGCATAACTATTCGAGGAAACCGTCACCAACTAACAACAAACTACGCCGCTTATCTTGTGAGAACAAAGGAACTGGACCACTATTCGTGTCTCGCTATAGTGTTTGCACTACTATACTCCACTTGATTTGTGGAAAGTGGTTTATGGAGTTGAAGTTGTATGTGGGCACAAGTGGTTTGTGAAATAAGTGGTTTGTGTGATGTTGCTGTCGTTGTATTTGCTAAAAGGTGGTTTTTGGAAGCAAGTTTGGTTTGTGGGGAGAAGTAGTTTGTGGAGATAGTGGAGACAGGTGGTTTGTGGAGATAGGTGGTTTGTGGAGACAGGTGGTTTGTGGAGACAGGTGGTTTGTGGAGACAGGTGGTTTGTGGATACAAGTGGTTTGTGGAGACAGGTGGTTTGTGGAGACAGGTGGTTTGTGGAGACGGGTGGTTTGTGGAGATAGGTGGTTTGTGGAGACAGGTGGTTTGTGGAGATAGGTGGTTTGTGGAGACAAGTGGTTTGTGGAGACAGGTGGTTTGTGGAGACAGATGGTTTGTGGAGATAGGTGATTTGTGGAGACAGGTGATTTGTGGAGACAGGTGGTTTGTGGAGATAGGTGGTTTGTGGAGACAGGTGGTTTGTGGAGACAAGTGGTTTGTGGAGACAGGTGGTTTGTGGAAACAGGTGGTTTGTTGAGACAGGTGGTTTGTGGGACAGATGGTTTGTGGAGACAGGTGGTTTTTGGAGACAGGTGGTTTGTGGAGATAAGTGGTTTGTGGAGAGAAGTGCTTTGTGGAGATCTGGTGTGTGGTTTGTGTAATATTGTCACGACTGCATGTACTAAAAGGTGGTTTGTGGAGGCAAGTACTTTGTGTAGAAATTGCGTCCATCTATTGCGCAGAATTTAATGTAGTGTTGATACTTGATAAGTGTGATAACTGATAATGCAGTATTATCAACTTAATAACACCACCCTTGTGAGCGAATTCCGCACGCATGGTGACCTACCGTGACCAGCTTAGTCCACCGCCAAATTTTGTGACAGAAGCCACAGAATGCCATGCTAGTCGCTAGGGTGCAAAATTAACACCCTGCATGTTCCCAAAGCGCGTTTATTACATTATAACAATATCTTCCTACGCCATTGTGCACTTATTGAATTATATGTCACACATGATTTCACGTAACAAGAAACTATTTAATTAGCGTCGGTAATCTGACGGCGTCGGTGACATCACTGTCATAAACTGTCGCAAATTGTAGGAATTATGTGATTTATGTCACTTATTGGTGTTATGTATAGAATACGGAGTACGGGCGTAGTAAATTGTGCACAGGATTAGAGACAAATGATAATTTATGGTTTAATATCCCTTGATGACATTCACGTGGTTTAGGGGTTTTATGCGCCGTGACGTGGCCCGTATCGAATAACTGCATGTAATTGAGTTGTTTTGGATTACCCGACTGATACGATGGCACTGCTATTGAGCATCAACATGCTACTGTATTTGAAATATCGCACACAATCCACACCTTTACCTCAACCACGGGTTGAGGGAACCATGCGAAAATGAGATAAACTTTGTTACAGGAATGACAATGTTAAGAATGACATTTTGTACAGCCAGAGGTGTAATTTGTTCTTGGTTAGATACATAATCCGCGGTAAGACTTTTTATTATCCAGCCAGAGTTTTCCCTGTGTCAATACCATATCTGTTTCAGAAAGCTGGATACGGGGTCGATGACAGGGTAATGAGGGTATAGCCAGAATAAGCTTCATGCATGATGTGCTGTAAATTGCCTGTAATTGCAATTTGCAGTGGCACAGCTAGAGCATATTGGAATCAAATCCAGAGATCGATTCCTGGACGAGACCAAAAATATCTTACTTTGCCTGGGGTATATTTTGTTGTGTTCTTCGACTCTTCATGGTGTCCTTATGCAAGGCATCTCACATGCCTCATGGGTTGAAGAACATGACGATTTCCTAATTCTGTTTTCTGACAATTTACTGACAATTTAGGATACACAGATGCTATAAAAAATGTTGTTGACAAGATAGGTAATCATGACAAATTAGTCAATGTATCCATAAACCCAATTCCTGCTTTCTATGTAATTTGAAGTGTACGTAATTGTAAACTGTGAGTTACCTTACCTTTGGTTGAAAAGGCGGGAAATCGTAGAGGGGTATATACGGCAAGCTGGGGAAGGGCACGTGTGTGTAATCTAGGTCAGAGTAGATGTCGGGTGTGGCACTGGCTGCGGCGATGGACGACGTATCGATGATGGTGTTCATTTTTCGCACCACACTGCGGGACCGTCAGTTTTTATGCCCGTGTCTGAAAACAGCAACAAGTAGGTTTACAAGTAATCTACAAATTTTCTAGGAATACCACCAAGGCAGTGAACACAGCCACACGCTAAAGTTGCGTTTACATTACACTTTTTCCCCCGGGTAATTATTCGCCAGCGAATTATTCTCCCCCAAATTTTGTAATGTAAACGGTTTTATCCGAATAAAATTATATCCACCTTCAGGTGGTGGATAGTTCGCAAATTACCCGGGTAATTCGAATTAGCCAGGTATAATTGAAATTGTAATGTAAACGCAACTGGATAAACGCATGCGCAGTTAGGCAGGAAGTATTGGAGATTGCGCAGGCGCGCCATTTTATCACCGTTCGTTACAAGAGATACGCGCGCGATTTGACATTAACACATAAATATAATTTGACAGCGCTGTCTTGAATTAGCCGGAGAAAATTTTGTAATGTAAACGGTGGGGAGAATTCTATCGGGTAGAATCCAATTCGGTGGTGAATAATTACCCGGGGAAGAAGTGTAATGTGAACGCAACTTAAGTCTTGTTGTTGACACATGATTTTGTACACAGATGCTGCCTCAGAAGGAGAAGGACCGCTATGAAAACATGTCTAAGGAATACAAACGAAGGATGAAGGGCGCAGAGGGCGATCACTACAAGCGGGACAATGTCGGCAACGTCATTGGGGTAATGGGTTAGATTATCTCATTATAAGTAAATTACTAAATCTAGGTAAACTACTACCTACATGTTCATTGGTCACAAATATTGTAGAAGGGATTATAAAAATATGCGATGCTTTTCATTTTACTAGCATCATTAACACGTTGCTGACGGCCATACTACCATCGTTCAAAGGGGAACGATGGATACAATAGGGCGCTACTCACAAACTACTGAACGGATTTTTACAAACAAAGTACCATTATGTTCGTTTAGGATGTACCTACACGGGACTATAGTATACGCCATAATAGAAGTATTGATTTCATTGGTCAGTTTGTGACCTGAAAATCGATCTTTTTTATAAAAATAGTATGTCACAAACGGGTACAAGTAGTGAGCATAGATAAGTTTACACTGGGGAATTTAGTTTACTATATCGATAACTTATGGGCCGTGCTGCTGTATTTGATTAGTGTGATGTCATATCCTACAGTTGCCATGGTAACCACGTCCACATCCCATTGCAAAGTTGGAAATTTCTAGAATCAGTACAGCAGGTAGACTGTAATTATAATTTATACCATAACTATGATAAACTATCTATGCTATATATTATATAACTATACATTCCACTAATACTACCAATTGCCAACAATTTATTCCATTGAATAAATTATTCTGTTGATATTTCGGCAAAATAAAATTAGTAAGTGGCATCAATGATCACTCTAATTTACATTTTGTATCAGCCTTTTTCTTTCATGGTCTCTGATGTCACTGCCAATTTAGTTGATCAGATCTCCTCATGTGAAATATAGTTAAATTAATTACATGAAATTAATCCATGATTACAGCAAAGAAAGGACCCATACGAGGAGATAGAGAAGCGCCGACTGATGGAACGGGAGCAGGTCCGCTCTGATTGGCCAGCTGGAAAAGGTTAAAAACTGTACACGCGGTTTATTTAGTGGGTGTTTAATTTAGTCGATGAGTTTGATTATTGGGACTTTTTAGTTTTAGACTACAGTACCGTTGTATGGGTTAACTTGGGACAGTAGTCAGCAGGTCTAACTTAGGACACTGACTACAAGGCCGACAGTACTCCTCTAATAGTACTCTTATATATGGTTACAGCATTACATCTTTATAATTATATGCTAAATATGAATACACGATGGTCAATGGTGCTAATAATTTATTCTTTATAGAATGCAACAACGACGTTACAGCGTACTATATTTTGGCCAACCGTTTTAGAGCAAATATAAATGGATATATTTATTTATTTTACAATGTCTATTCGGAAGCGCACATTTGATTTTCGCGTGTGGTAAAAAAGAAAAATTATTCCTATTTTCGATGGTATAAAATAAGTTTTGACTTTTGATCGCTCTAACACGCAGATATTACCCAATACCATCATTAATATCGATCAGTAATTTTGACGTAACAATTAAATATATACCGTTGCAAGCTATTATCATGCCTAGTTTATAATTGTATCATGTAGTCACCATGAAAGGAGTTGAATTTAAAGATCCGATTCCATTAATACTTTGTGTGTCTCTCTTCAGAGTTGGTGAACACCGATTTTTACATCATCCACTTCAACATTCTGTGCAAAACGGATGAGGGCCAGTGTTTGCCGTGTGAGGTGGGCCTTGTTGAGTACAGTATGAAATGTGGCATCAAGAAACATCTACACCGGTTTATTCAGCCAGGTTTGTGCATTCCTTATTTTCATTCACAATTTCTTACCTATTAGGTCCTAATACACTGTTTCAGGAACACAATTTTATGCAGTATACTATAGTCAGTTTTAACTTTCAATAATTTCACTTTCCAAGTTCCTGTTGCGACTTTTTTACGACTGTTGTTCGACTTTTTTGCAAGTTTTTATGACTTTTTTTGCGAATTTGATAGAATTTTGTAAAAAAAATTGTGGAATTTCGGGGAATTTTTTGTGAATTTTAGCGAAAATTAGCGAATTTCAAAATTAGAATAGGCACAATTTACAGAAAATGACAAAAAACACCACCAAAATTTGACATTTGAAGTCAAATGAAATCAAAGCACAAATAATGCAATAGTGAATTAAGAAGAAACAATATTTTTATGGTAAAGTTCGTCAAATTGACATCATCCATTTCAACATTCTGTGCAAAACGGACGAGGGCCAGTGTTTGCCGTGTGAGGTGGGCCTTGTGGAGTACAGTATGAAATGTGGCATCAAGAAGCATCTACACCGGTTTATCCAGCCAGGTTTGTGCATTATGCATTTCCATTTAGGGAATTTTTTGCGAATTTTAGCGAAATTTCGTGAATTTCAAAATTGGAATAGGCACAATTTACAGAAACCGACAAAAACACCACCAAAATTTGACATTTGAAATCAAATGAAAACAAAGCACAAATAATGCAATAGTGAATTAACGAGAAACAATATTTTTATGGTAAAAGTTCGTCAAATTGACTATGGTTAGTAATTTGTAACAGTGGTGGTGTGTGTCTTTGTTATCGAGGCGTGTATCTAGCTTTGCTAATTTACGCCCCGGCAAGCCGTTTGAGAACCCCAAAAGTGCAAGGATATCCAGACCATCGATGGACCATTTACAGAAAAGATAGAGAAGCATAGCTCAGGCTGTATTTATGTAACAGCTAGTGACACACACATCCAAATATGAACAAGGTAGATAACTCTATATTACATTTTATAATATGATTTTATAACTACTTTGTTGAATGACGCACCTATACAATACATGCATACAATGCTGCCTCTTCTATACTACACAGTGTATCCGATTCATCAATCATTTTATCGAAGACAAGATATGTCTTGTATCAATATGTACAAACATAGTGCCATTATTGAGTAATCGTTATTATTACCAAATCCATTTGTACCTGTTTTTGAATCCGTAATATAAGTGAATATAAGTGAATTTTTGTCCAGACTAAAAATAGTCTGAATAACGCTATAATAACGCAACAACCCTAACCACCGACTATGCCCCCTCCTGCGCCTCAGTTTAACATTGAAGCCACCCACCCTTACTTATATTGCATACATGTGTTTTGAATATAAATTTTGTGAAATAAATTCTTTAAAAAAACCAAAAAACAGTGCTTTAAAAACTATCAAACAAATAATTTTGCAGACTAAAATTTAATAGTCTTAATTTTACAGCAAATACCAGAAAAATACCTTTACATTGTACTTCTGATCCGCGTATAATCAAATGTTGGCTTTACAATACGCGACTAAGCTAAACGCAACAATCTGCTAGTGCGTGTCGGCCAGCTTTTGCAATATCGTGCAACCTCCCCCCAATAGGGACTTTCAGGAGATTAAACAAATTTGTTCTCTTTACTTAAAATAAGTTGGATCCTAATGACACCACGGAGAACACAACTAATATACGTTTATTTGTCCTGACCGGGAATTAAACCTGGACACTAGATTACAACGTGGTGCAGTTGTGCCATTCTGATGATGTATTTGAGTTTACAAACTTTACATTCCTCAATAAAGTGATATTTGCAAGCGTAAAATGTATGCACAGTATATGCTTTTTTCAGAACGTTAACAAAATTTAGTTAACAAAATTTAGCTATGTGGAAACAACTTCCATGTTCTATAGATATCCGCTATAGATATCCGCTATAACTTTGGCTGCTGTTTTTTGGTCTAGCGTGTGCCAAGATTTATTGATTTTTACACCGTGACATGGCAATGTTTTATACTGGTACGTGAGAGATCATGTTGACACAACAAATAAACATTATATTTTAGCTTGAAGGGAGATAACTCTACATGACATTTTGCGATGTAATTTTTTTATTCGTCACATGTATTGTCACAGATATGCATGGATACAATGTAGCGTCCTTTAGCAAGGCAATGCACCATGTTCTGTGCTGAACAGGATACGCCATTCACATATTGGTATGCCCATGGGCAAGGCACTTGTATAATCCATTCCCCTGAACATAAACCATAATTTAACTGCCCATTTTTCCCATGTAAAATCACGTTAGCCTCACAAGGGCATAATATGCAACAAAAAGCAAAAAGTTAACAACATTATTTTTAGAAGACTATGCATGATAATAGTCTTGTCAAAAACAAAACTAAATGATAACATCTAACCTTCGGTCACTTTACATGTGTGTGTGTGTGTTGGACATAGGTTGCAGTGCTAGCCACGGGAAGCCACATTGGGGTAGCATTCCCTTGAAATGAGTCGCACATGCCACACTAGGATGTGGTTGTATTCCAATAAGGAATAAAACGCTCAGCTATTACAAAACAAAATAATTCTAGATTTGAAAATGCTCTGGAAGAGCAGGTAAAAGTTGTACTATATATAGGTGATAGAACCACTGGAAAAACTATAGACTCTATTGAACCTGAATGTATATTTAATCGACGAGACCAAGGTAAAAAGATGGAAACTAGCAGGATCCATTCAGTCGAGAACACAGCATGGAAAAAGTATATACTACGCAGCTTTTTGACTAACAATGGAGTCGCTGACGACACATGTCGTAAGTGGCTGACAACCCGATGAACTTATTTTGTGATAATGTATCATCCTTGTTCCATAGATTTCCGTTATCTTTGGCAGCGTTTTTCCCCCTGTAGGGTATCCCTAGATATGCTGATTTACGACATGTCAATCTTTATACTGGTTGGTACAAGTGATCATGATGCCTTAGCTTTGGCGCAACGTTTTAGCACGCCGGGAGATAACTCTAGATTACATTTTACGATGTGTTTTTTTCTTCATCACATTGATTTGTCACACATAAATATGGATACAATGTAGTGTCCTTTAGCAAGATATTGTACCATGTGATGCGGTGAACATGATACGCCATTCACATATAGGTATGTCCTTGGGCAAGGCACTTGTTTAATCCATTCCTCAGAACATACACCATCTTTTAACTGCCCTTTTTTTCCCGCTAAAATCACGTATGAGGTAAGTATGATTTTTCTTTCACACTAGCACCTTATTGCACCTTATTGTATTACACCTTATTGCACAGTTCTTGTACTTGTGTGCCTTAGTTTTTGCCTTGTGCAATAACTTGAGTCACCGGTTGTGACTGTTTTTGTGGCACCTAAGCATTTGTGGTGTATTGCCTACGGTACATTCTACGTGTACCGTGGGTGTACCACTTTTGCTTAGTGTAGCAGATTACTGTAGAAGGGTCACCAGTTAGTGACCTTTCACAGTTCACTGCATTTCGCCAGAAACCAGGCCCAGTGTTTGTTTACTGGTAGTCAAGGGTTACCTTGGAATTTTTCTGCTTTTTGGCGGGAAAATCCACTGCCTTTGTCTGCATTAAACAAATTTCACTCAAGTTGTAATCTAGTTGTAATCTTACCTTGCCATTGACCAATAAGTAATAGCAATACCATGTAGTTGTTAACTATATAAGCGTTCTCTCCATATAGTGTAGGTATATTTAATACATAACCCTAAGTGTTGTAAGTGCCACTCGAACCCACGTACCTACTGGAGTTGCCTTTTAGGATGGCCAGCGCTGCTGGCGACGGGGTGGAGGATATGGACGCTGATTCCTCGTCGAGACTGAAGCGTAACATCTCACAAGTGGCAACAGATGACCAGTCCAAATCCCCAGTCTCTAAAATGCAATCCACTGGATCCCAACCTCCAGCTCCACCGTCAGGTCTGTGTGTTTACGTCAGTGCCATAGATACCCAAATTAAGTTAACTAGTTGGAAACCGTTTAAGTTAGCTAATGCCCTTTATGAGAAAGTAAACAATGTGAGTTATACATCCCCGACCCGCGTAGGTGGTGTCCTTGTCCACTGCCTTGATCGCCCTCAGGTAACTAAACTCCTAGATGTTACATCCCTTCACAAAACCCCAGTCCAGTGTAAACTCGCCCCAAATGGCAATATCAGTGATCCAGAGTCGAAAGTGGTAATCAAAAATGTAATGGAGGAAATCACCGATAAAGAGATCCAAGATGAGGTATTGTCGCGATTCCCAGATCTCTTGTCATCCAAACGCATGTACAAAAGGGGCACTGCCACTCGGGTGGTGGTCCTGACCTTCAAAGGTAAAACTCCCCCTGAACACATTTATCTAGGGTTCCAGAAATTCTACACAAGTGCGTACACACCCGCTGTTTCCCGTTGCTTTAACTGTCAAAAGTATGGGCATACTAACAAGACTTGCCAAAGCAAGACTATCTGTGCTCGCTGCGGAGGGCAGCATGATTATGCCACTTGTCCGAACAAAGATAAACCATACTGCATTAACTGTAAGTCAAACCATAGTGCTGCTTATGCAAAATGTACAGTGAGAAAAGAGGCCATTAAAATCCAAAAAATCAAGCTATCCCAAAACATAACCTATGCCCAAGCCACTAAAAAATACCATACTGAAATCGATGCTAATAACCAGACCCCTAACATAGTAATGTCGCAAGTACCTCCTAACCAACAAATCCGTCATGTCCCGTTTATGTCTCAGGTAGATATGCAGCCACACAACGTTACTTCTAATGCTCGGTTTACGCACCAGCCCCGATCACGTAGTCACTCCCTACAAGCAAATAGGCGCTTGATCGATACCAGATCCGGGATTCCACCGGATCAGCTTCTCGCTAACTCCATTCCCCACTTTCAACCTACACCATCACACAGTAGTGAGCATGTTCACATCTCCCCATACTACTCCAAGGACATTGTCGTCTTTATTGTGTCAGTCATTGCCACCTGCTGTGGTGAGCAAGATAAGTCTAAAATCGCAGAAAAGGTAGAGACAATTATCAAACTCGCTAAAACTATACTCAAAGTTAGTGATCTAAACACTAGTGATATATCGGATTTACTAATTTAATCACACATTACATTAAGATAATAAATAAATACAAAAATCTATTAAAATTAAAAATTAAAACATGTATTACAAATTTATGTCAAAATATTTTATTTCTTACTTGACGATTATTATGAGTATTACATTATTACAGTGGAATGCTAGATCCATTGATTGGAACTATGGAGAATTTACATCTTACTTACAAAGCCTAAAAACAAAACCTAGTGTCATTTTGATTCAAGA